>JADRCH010000205.1:983990-1000489 GCA_019843965.1 Rhynchomys soricoides | reverse complement strand
CACACACACACACACACACACACACACACACACACACACACACACACACACAAAGATAGAGAGGTTCCAGAGAGATGGCTCAGTGATTAAGAGCACTGGTTGCTCTTTTAGAGAACTCAGGTTCAATTCCCAGCACCTACATGGCTGCTCACAACTGTTCAAAATTCCAGTTCCAGGGGATCCAAAGCCCTCTTTTGGGCTTGAGGGGCTCCAGGCACTCATGTGGTTCACAGACACATACCAGCAAGACAGCCATATAAATAAAAATAAAAAAGAAGGTAGAGAGAGAGGTGCTGGGACAGAGTACAGCAGAAGTGAGCAGTCAGTAAGAGAGCAATGAGAGCTGGCTATGGTTAAAATATCATTATGTACATGTCTGACTTATCAGGATAAATAAAAATTACATTTAAAAAGTCTCTGTTTAGTGGGGCAGTAGTGGCACACGCCTTTAATCCCAGCACTTGGGAGGCAGAGACAGGCAGATTTCTGAATTGGAGGCCAGCCTGGTCTACAGAGTGAGTTCCAGGACAGCCAGGGCTACACAGAGAAACTCTGTCTCAAAAACAAAAAACAAAACAAAACAAAAAAGTCTCCGTTTGTTAAAAGGATCTTTATAGTCTGGGGACATCTGTCTTGGTAGAATTTGAGACTTTATCCCTGTAGTCTGCATCGCATCCTGGAAAACTGGTTCTGAGGGGACTTGGGAGCCAGCCTCCTTTCCCCTGTCAGCCTGTGGGATAGGAATGCTAACTGAGGTAGCCAGGTCATTTTGGCAAAAGTGGCGTTGGCCTAATCTGTCCTCTCTGCAACGGTGTTTCATTTTTGGAACTCATATCCAAGAATGTGTTGGGATTCATCAGGAAGAACGAAGGGCTCTCCACCCCTGTGTTACTGTGTCCCACTCTAGCTCCCCAGCCATGCCGGTTCCCTTTCTCCATCATAATTCCTTCACACTTCCTCTATGCAAGTATAAAAGAAGACCAAACAAGCAAACCTTTGAAGTAGAGGAATGAGGAAGGGAACCTGAGACACTGTGCATCCAGATCGTTGAAACTGCTTGAACATGTTTTGCTGATGGAACTTTCAAGCCCTGCCACCACTGATGGTACCTCCCAGAATGACTAAGTGGCTTTGCCATACATTAATCCATTTGTCCACTGTGCCAAGTGTTAGGCATACACAGAGAGCAAATTAAATAACCTGAGCCCTTGTGGAACTTATACTGTAGGAGGAGCCAGGCATCCTTCAGTTAGAAGTACTGTCATGAAAGAGTGTTTATAGTAGACTGTGTACACACACCTAAAGGAGTGCACAGCTTCCCGGGAGGAGAGGGTGGAGCTGAGCTCTCAGGGCTATGTGGGAGTCAGCTGGGGAGAGTTCTGGGAGCACTATGAGCATTGCCTGTTCATGTGCTGGGACTTGGTGGGGTTAGGTGGGGCACTAAGTATGAGGAGCCTGGAGAGGTAGGATAGGACAGACTGGTGCAGACTGGAGCAGAGATTTTTGTCTCCATCTTAAAAGCAATGGCAAATCATCTGTTTTATGTGTCTTTTGCACCCTCTCCCACCTCTAGTTTAAAAAGCAGAAACTTCTCCTAGAGTTGGACCAGTATGCCCCAGATGTGGCCGAACTCATCCGAACCCCTATGGAAATGCGCTACATCCCTCTGAAAGTGGCCCTGTTGTAAGTACTCCCCCACAAATCAGAACTCAGTGCCAACAAATGCAAGGAAAATCTGATGAGACTCTCCCAGGCTGTAGTTGTAGAGATTTGCAGTCTTAGTCATCAAGTGTTTGCTGTACTTCTCTTGCACAACTGCGGTTTTGGCCAACAACAGAGACAGAGCCATTCTGTCTCTGTTGAGACAAAGACTCTCACAGGGACATGCACAATCAAACCCTTCACAAAGGTCTTCTGACTCAGTGCTGGCCTGATTGTAACTAGTGTTTCTAAAAATTGGTAGTTCTTTATTAGTGGTGTATTGAATAAAATTTTGGTCTTTATGTGCTGCTGTCTCATATAGCTTCTGTATTTCACGAATGATTTAGTTCCTTGTTTATAATTCAGAAAACTGGGCTAGGTAATCAGTTTGGAAGAGTGGCAGCGGCTGATGCTTTAAGAAAGAATTCTCACGGGTAGTGGTGGCGCACACCTTTAATCCCAGCACTTGGGAGGCAGAGGCAGGTGGATTTCTGAGTTCGAGGCCAGCCTGGTCTACAGAGTAACCAGGATAGCCAAGGCTACACACAGAAACCATCTCGAAAAACCAAAAAAAAAAAAAAAAAGAAAAAAGAAAAAAAAAAAAGAATTCTCTAGGAGTATTTAATGCAACAGTGAGTATGATCTTCTCAGATCATTCTCGTCTGTATTTCTGAGACAGGCAAAATGAATTATTTAATCAGCTGGTAGTCATCCAATATTAATAACATGCTAGTTTCTAGGAACACATACTAAACAAAATATAAATTTCCTCATGGAAAAACATGCCCTTAGAATTTTTTAGAATTAGAAGCTAGACATGGTGTCACATGTTTGTGATCCCAGCCACAGGGCCTAAGGAGGGAGGACTGCTGAGTTTGAGGCTAATCTGTGCTATGTAGCAGTATTCCATGTCAGAAAACAAGAGTCTGTGGAATGAGCTTGGTCAGTAGTGTGTTTGCATAGCATACAAGGCCCTGGGTTTGATCCTCAGCACCAAATAAACTGGGTCCGGTGGTGCTTGTCTGTAATCCTACCACTTGGAAATGGGAGACAGGAAGATCAGAGGTTCAAGGCTTCACCTACATAGTGAGTTTGATGCTCACTTAGGTATTTCTGGGGGTGGGCTACTTTTTAGGAGTCTTTGCTCTGTGTATGAATTTCCTGTTCAGTATTCCAGGTAGATGTCTAGGCAGCTGCTTCTTTACTGCTACTTAGAAGTGGCTTTGTGGTTTTTTTCTCCTATGAGATAATTTTGGTATATCCGTTCTCAACTACATATTACAGAAATGTGATGGGAACTACTTTTAATAGGACCAAAGGTTTAGCAACATAATGAGTCCTTATAGACTCTGGTATCCGCTGAGGGTAGTTTCATAATAGCAGCAGCCATTTCTTTAAAGGTTGTGTAACAAGTATGATTGCTGGGGAAAAACCAAAACCAAACCCACCAAGCCCCCAAGAGTCTCTAGGCGTTAGGATTTAGAACCACTAATCTTACATTCATAGGAGGTAGTATTAGATTTAAGATCTTTACTTGTGAATAATTATTATAATCTTTTTCTAAGACACTGGTGTATTTCTTCCTTTCTGATAATCAGAATTATGTAACTGGCCTTTCTTCCTTTGTCTGCCAGGAAACTCAGCCAGGTCTTAGCTGTTATTGTACAGCTGTAGACCTGTCTAAGGCTGTTCTTGTAAAGCTATAGACCAGTCTAAAGCTGTTTTCATAAAGCTGTACACTTGTCTGAGGCTGTTATTGTATAGCTGTAGACCTGTCTGAGGCTGTTATTGTACAGCTGTAGACCTGCCTGAGGTTGGTTATTGTACAGCTGTAGACCTGTCTGAGGCTGTTATTGTACAGCTGTAGACCTGTCTGAGGCTGTTATTGTACAGCTGTAGACCTGTCTGAGGTTGGTTATTGTACAGCTGTAGACCTGTCTGAGGCTGTTATTGTACAGCTGTAGACCTGCCTGAGGTTGGTTATTGTACAGCTGTAGACCTGTGTGGGTTATTACACAGCTGTAGTTCTTTGGTTTTCCTAGCTTTGCTTTATATTTTCTTCTTATGTATTTCTCCTGGTCTTGATTATGGCTGGTTTTACTTTACTATTATTTTTTGTTTGTTTGTTTTTTGTTTATGGGTTTTTGTTTGTTTTGTTTTGTTTTGTTTTTTTGTATTTTTGAGACAGAGTTTCTCTGTATAGCCCTGGCTGTCCTTGACACTCTGTAGACCAGGCTGGCCTCAAACTCAGAAATCCGCCTGTCTCTGCCTCCCAAGTGCTGGGATTAAAGGCATGCGCCACCACTGCCCGGCATTATTTTTGTTATTTGTTTTCATTTTAGATAATGCAGATTTTTTCATAGAAGCAGGACAGAAATAAAGAGAATCCATTCTGACTGTGTAAGATTTGCCAAGTCAAAAACACTCTAGATTCATTTTCTGACTCCACTCCTTCCTACCTTAGAGGGGAAAGACTCCAGCTTAACTCTTTCATAATGGGAGGTCAAGATGTCCTGTGAAGTTCTGTGCCAACTAACTTGTAGAATTAAGAGGATACTTTGCCTGTGGGTCTGGCCCAGGTGATACCGCTTGACTGTGAAGAGGCCTATTAGAAGAATGTTGGCTTTAGAACCAGGAAGACCTGAGTTCTGAGTGTGTTTAATAGCTTTAAAAACTTGGATAAGTTATTTAATCACTGAGTCTCAGTTTCCTCATCTACAAAAGTAGGATAATGTTGCTGGCTGGGTGGTACATACCTGAGATCCCAGCACTGACAAGTAGAAGCCAAAGGGTTGGGAATGCAGGGTCATCATTAGTTCAAGGCCAGCTTGTGTTACATGAGACCCAAAAACCACACAACAATGCAAAAAAAAAAAACCAAAACAAAAAACAAACAAAAAAAACTAGAATATTTTTGCCAGTTTATAGGATCTTTGTGATTCTTAAATAGAAACATGACAGCTTTGCATATAATATATGTGTGTGTGTATATTTTTATACTATATTGTTGCTTTTACTCACCCAACCCCACTTTACCCTCTTCTATATGGGATGGTTGTCAAAGTTCTTCTTCCTTTTCATAAATGAATTGAGCTTCATGTGGTGGCCAGGGCTCTCTGGTTCATTGGTCAGATCTGCTAATGACAAATCTATGTGTTTTCCCTAGCTATCTCCTAAATCCCTACACAATCTTGTCTTGTGTTGCCAAGTCTACCTGCGCCATCAACAACACCCTCATTGCTTTCTTCATTTTGACCACAATAAAAGGTAAGGCATCCAGTAAGAATATAAAACTACAGGGTTTTAGTACACATATGCACAAGCTGACATGGTAGCACATGCTTATTATCACATCTGGGAGGCTGAGACAGGAGGATCTGGACTTCAGGGCCAACCTTTACTATATAGCAAGAACTTGTCTCAAAAAGAAAAATGCACTTAAAAAAAATTACATAAAAATAAGATAAGATTATTATAGAAAATTGAGATAAACCAAGAGAAAAAAGATAAAGTCCTAAAAGTCTACCACGAAGAGAATCACTGTTGACATAATTTTTAAGTGTTCCAAACAACTTACATGAGAATGTCGGTCTTCTGTAACTCGTCCAGCTTTGTTATTATTGGCTCTTACTGTAATGATGCAGATCGTTCGTACATGCAGGACAGCAAGAAGGAAGAATCAATCCCGACTATAAGATGTCAAGGCCAGCCTTTGTTGTTGTGAGTCAGGCTAAGGGAGGATGACTTTGAACTACTAATTCTCCTGCCTCCACCTCCCAGTGCTACAGGCTTGAGCCATCACTTCTGGCTAGGTCAGCTTCTTTGGAGCAGTACTTTGCTATGATTTACTTCTGTGTTTCTGAACTATGTAGTTACCTTATGAATGATGCATTTTAGGCGTTTTTAATTGTGTTCCATTATGAGAACTGGAGGTTTCTTATAGAACTTAGTACCAATGTTTCTGTTTCCTCTTTGTCTGATTTTCTTATATTTCAGTTTTGATTAAATCAGTAGTTGGGTTGAGTGTGTGGCTTGGTGGTAGTATGTATTAACATGTACAAGTAATTTCTTGCTTTAAGACTCTAGCACCAGTGAATAAATAAATCTTTGGTCAGAGCTTACATTTCACGACACTGTGTAGTACTCACTGCTGGGCAAAGTAGCAACTATTATTACCTTTGCTTTCTATTATTAATGTGATTGCTCTAATCTTATACCATGCCTTATTTTTTCTGGAATTGTTTTTGTTTCACTTTTGTTTTGAATTTTATCTATTATTATGTGTGTGTATGGTGTGTTTGTAGGGACATACATGCCATGGCTCACGTGTGTATGGCAGAGGACCACTCTGCTTCTCTCCTACTTTTTTTGTGGTTTCTGGGATGGAATTTGGGTCATCAGATTTTCACAAATGCCTTTCCCCATTGAGGTATCTTGGTTGCTTGCTTGTTGTTTTGAGACAGGGTCTCACTATGCAGCCCTGGCTGGCCTAGAACTCAGTATGTAGAAGAGGCTGGCCTTGAATTCTCATCGATCTACCTGCCTCTGCCTCTCATGTACTGGAATTGTAGATATGTGTAACCATTGGTTGCTGAGCCATCTCTCTAACCCTCAAATGTACATTTTGGTTTCTTTGAGACAGGGTCTCACTTTGCAGCCTAGGTCGGTCTAGAACTCAATCTGTAGCCCATACTGCTTTTACAGTGCCTTTTATCTACCCGGTGCTGGAATTATAGGTGTTTGTCGCTATACCCAGTTTTTAAAAACTGAAGGGGGGGGGGGGAGATGCTGCGGCTAGAAAGATGGCTCAGCAGTTAAGAGCATTGGCTGCTCTTCCAGAGGTCCTAAGTTGGATTCCCAGCAACCACAATGGTGGCTCAAAATCAAAAACCATCTGTAACTCCAGCCCTAATTGATCCAGTGTCCTCTTCTGGACCTTACTGGCACTGTACACACATGGTGTTCAGACATATATGCAGGCAGAACACCCATAGATATAAAAATAAAGGTTAACACTTTAAAAAGAATATTTTTGTTATTATCTATTCTTGGTGGTTTAATGCTAGTTTTATTTATACTTATATACTGCCATTTCAGTGAGATAAAGTATAATACATGTGATTGATCTGCCATTTTGACAAAGTCTTTCCATTTACATACAGGTTATATATTACTAGATTTCTCCCACTTTTCTTTCTGACTTTTAGGTATTATATATAATAAATAGTGCCACAGAAAATATTATTTTGGCCAGGTGTAGTGGCACATGTCTGTAATCCCCATACTTGAGAAGTAGAGGCAGGTGGAGTTTTGTGAATTCAAGGCCAGGCTGATATACATACTGAGTTCCAGGATAGCCAGAGCTCTGTAGTGAGATCCTTCCTGTCGTTCCGCCTGACAGCCCCATATAAAAGGTTATTTAACAAACCATTCCATGGGCTGGACAGATGGCTCAGTGGCTAAGAGCACTGACTGCTCTTCCAGAGGTCCTGAGTTCAATTCCCAGCACCCACATGGTGGCTCACAACCATCTGTAATGGGATCTGATGCCCTCTTCTGGTGTGTCTGAAGACAGCGACTGTGTACTCACACACATAAAATAAAAACAAATCTTTAAAAACAAACAAACAAACCACTCCAAACTCAATTAAAACAGCCATAAAAATTTAGCTTGTGCTTTCAGTTGCCTGGGTCATGGCATTTTGTCACAGCTGATCATATAGATCGGTTGATCTATATGGATGTGACTTCTGTCAGTTTCACCATGGGTCATTTATACATCAGCAGCTGGCTGGAGTTTGCTAATCTAGGTAGGACCCCACTCTGTATGTCTTTCATCCTCCTGAATGAGGGGACTAACTTAAGCATCTTGTTCTTTTAGAAATGGGAGAAGCATAATAGATATCAAGTCCAATCAAGCTTGACTTTTTAAGGTTTCTGGTTGTATCATATATATTAATATCCCATTAAGCCGGGCAGTGGTGGCGCACACCTTTGATTCCAGCACTTGGGAGGCAGAGACAGGTGGATTTCTGAGTTCGAGGCCAGCCTGGTCTACAGAGTGAGTTCCAGGACAGCCAGGGCTACACAGAGAAACCCTGTCTCGAACAACCGAAAAAAAAAAAAAAATTCCCATTAATCAAAATATAACACATGGGCCAGTTTGGTGGCATGTGCCTGTAATTCTAGTACCCATAAGTCAGAGGCAAGAGGATTACTACAAGTTAAAGTATATAGCCTTGTCTGTTAATAGTGAATCCTAGGCCAGTGTGAATTACAGTGGCACTCTAACTAAAAAACAAAACATAAACAAACAAGCCATGGGGAAGCATCTTTCTTGTCTGCCATGGGAAGGCATTGTAAAGTTGACAGAAAGCCTGGGCATAGGGAGGAAGGGAGAACTGAAGCTGGTAACAAGGTCCATATATATACCAGCGAGTGTTTTTTCTGTTGGTTTGTTTTATATTAATCACTTTTCTATTGCTATGACAAAACACCATGACCAAGACAACTTATAGAAGAGAATGTTTATTTGAGGCTTGCAGTTCTAGAGGGATAACAGTCCTTCACCATCATGGCAGGAGTGTGTATGGCAGCAGACAACAGGCATGGAGCTGGACCAGCTGCTGAGAGCTCACATCCAGACCCACAAACAGACGCAGAGAGCACACTGGGAATGGTGCAAGTCTTTTGAAACCTCAAAGGCCCCAGAGACACACCTACCCTAACAAAACCACACCTCCTAATCCTTCCCAAACTGTATCCAGGCTGGCCTCCAACCTATCTCTCTCTCTAGTCTTCTGAGTGCTAGGTTAATCTGGGTTTTATTTTGTTTTTTATAAATTGTATTGATTGTGTTACTGAGTATGTGTGTGCATGTGTGTGCATGCCACAGCACACTTGAGGTAAGAAAACAACTTTTGGGATTTGTTTTTCACCTTCCACTGTGGGCTCTGGGGGTTGAACTCATACAGTCAGGCTTGTGTGCCAAGTGTTGTCCTTGTTGGGCCGTCTCAAGAACCCAGTCTGAATTTGTTTTTTCTTTGAGGCAGAGTCTCACTGTGTAGCCCTGACCTCAAACCTGCTGTGTAGACCAGGGTGGCCTCAAACTCAGAGATCCACCTGCCCCTGCCTGTAGTGCTAAGATTAAAGACGTGCCACTTTCACCAGCTGGAGTGTTATTACCGAGTACTGGTCTATTGTGTGGATGAATATAGGGAGGTTCTTTTTGTTGTTGTTGTTGTTGTTTTCTAGACAGGGTTTCTCTGTGTAGCCCTGGCTGTCCTGGAACTCACTCTGTAGACCAGGCTGGTCTCGAACTCAGAAATCCGCCTGCCTCTGCCTCCCAAGTGCTGGGATTAAAGTCGTGTGCCACCACTGTCCAGCTAAGGGAGATTCTTTTTAAGACTTAAGTTTTAATTATGTACGCATGTGTATGAGGGCTGTGTACTCGGAAGAGAGTGTTGGATCCTTGGAGCTGGAGTTATAATGGCTGTGAGTGCTGGGAATTGAACTTGGGTCCTCTTAATTACTGAGCAAATTCTTCAGGACCCCCACTCCCTTTATTGCTGCTATTTGTTTATTTGTTTGTTTTTGAGAGAAGGTTTTGGGATTTAACCCAGATAGACTTAAGATTCACGAATGCCTCAGCTTCCTGAGTGCTGGTTTCACAGGTGTGTTTCAACTACCATGCTCAGCTTAGAAATTCTTTAACTAATTTCTACTATTTAGTATGTAGGTGATTTTCTGGTATTTAGCTACTTAAATAATACCACAGTTAGCTTTGTCATGTGTATTAACTTTTTGCATTCACAACCAGGTATTTTCATAATAATTAGTTCTAGAAATGTTCATGCTCATGATGTTCAATTCCCAGCACTGCATAAATTTTGTGTGCTGGGGTTTTTTCTAAAGAATACAGACATTAAACATACATTTGTCATTTTCTTTGTAATTTTCATTTTAAAAATTAGGAGTAGTTCAAGCATTTGATAAGAATAAAAGAAACTTATACCAAACAAAAAGTGAGTATCTCTCCACCCTGCCCCCATCTCCATATCTCACAGACGTTTGTTCTGAAGCCTGGCTCTTCCCTAGTGCTGGACATTTGTTTTCCACTGTTGTCTGCTATAAATAGAGACTATCACAGTGTTCCTAATCTATTGACATATTTGAAGAATTCTCTCTTAGTTGCATTCTCTCTGAACCACTTTGATTCTTCAAGTATATTAGTAATGCCTAGTAATAGCTCATTCAGTAAAACTGGATTAGTTGTACATTCTTCAAGCCCTGTTTCTGTTGGATTGCGTAAACAGTAAGACTAAAGATAGCATAATTCGCTTTCACTTACTTGTTTTGGCTTCTTGAGACAAAGCCTCACACTGGCCTCTGTTTATTATAGCTCAGATATAGACTGAGACCAGCATGGTGGTGCAGAGATATAGTGGGGTCTGGAAGGGGATTGTTCAGGTTTATGTCCTTTTGTATCTCCATTTCCTGATCTGTAAGATGGGGATGCAATAGTGATTGACAAGCCTGCAGTTTACCGCATGTGGCATGCTCACAGCACAAAGAAGTGCTCCAAGTTTCCCCATTGGTATGCCATGACTGCTTTGAGGCAGCCTTCCCTGTTAAAAGCCCAGTTGGCAAGGGATGTGACTGCACTGGGTCTGCTCCTGTTGCCTCAGATGCTGGTGCAGTTTCCTTTTCTGATAGTCCTATGGGACCTCAGCCCTTTTGGACAGTATTCCAGTCTGTCCTACTGTCTGCCCGCCCTGGAACAGGTCACTGTCCATGACCTAGTCTCTATGTATCCCTTGCTACGTCCATATCCTGAGCCAGTCCACTGGCTTCTTGCCTCATTCCTACATCTGTCTGTTTCCTGCTCTGCCCTGCTGTTGTGTCACTTACCCAGGCCCTCAGGAAGGTGCAGTCCCTGAGGCACCTTCTTGCAGAGGCTTGTTTTGGCCCCCACCCTGATGTGGAGGTGGATTGGGTAATGTCATTCCAGGATACAGCAGCTAGTCTCATACCCACTTAGCTAATTTATCCTAATGTTTCTGTCAGTGATCAGGCTAAAAGTGAAGTTTTGCTCATGAAACCTAGAGCTTATATGGCCTGCACTTGTAAATACTTGTAAGTTGTATCATTTGAGGTAAAACTCATCCCTCTTGTCACAGGTCTTCCTGGTTAGATATTATTTCAGTTGTAGACCTGTATATATTTATTTTGGTTTATTTTTGGAACTAAGCCATTCATGCTCTGACTTCTGCCTGCTTGTGATTTTATATGGTAGATTGTAACTTTTAATTTACATATATTAGATGTAAAACAAAAATATAAAAATTGGGCTGGAGATATCGCGCAGTTGATAGAGTGCTTGCCTCGCTGATCGGATCCTTAGCACTTCATAAACTAGAGGTGTTGGTCCTGCCTGAGGACCTAGCGTTTGGAAAGTAGAGACAGGAAGACCAGAAGTTCAAGGTTATCCTCAACTACATTGCAAGCCCAAGGCCAGTCTGAGTGATAGAAGACCCTGTCTCAAAAAAGAGGGCTAGAGGTTGAGGTTTCTCTTGTGGATGCTGGTTACATTCTGCCTCTTAATCTGGGTACTAGGACTCAATATTTCATAAAACTTCATTTATCTTTATACTAACGATCCTATGTCTTTCTTTTTTGTTTTTGTTTGGTTTGTCTTGAGACAGGATCTCAAGTATTCTAGGCTGACCTTGAACTCACTCTACAGTAGAGGCTGACTTTGAACTCCTTGATTCTCCAGCTTCCAAGACACTCTGGTCCTTGTCCAGAATCCCTGCCCCACCATCTGATAATTAGCATCCTGCCTATTTTTAGTGCACTGTTACCTCTCAACCTCCCATTCTGCACGTGCTGTTTCCTTAGATGCTGAATCTCACTTACTCACTGTTCAAAGCTCAGGTGTCAGCATCCCCGATGGGTGGGCGTGGCCTGCCTCTGCTGTACTACTTTCCTATATTTTTTATTGTTTACTGGGACATCCATGAGGACATAAACTGAGTCACCCGTCTGCCTGACATCTAGCATATGTTTGACACAGCAGACTCTGGTGTTTGCTTATCACAGTTTGTCTGAAATATTTGGTTACCTTTTACATTTTCTCATCTTCCCTGCCCCTTATCCCAACTGGATGCCTTCTTCATTCTTCTTACCCTTTTAGATTTCCTCAAAACCTGCCAGCCCTTTCTAAGTCTTTGTGCACCTCCATGCCTGTCTTGTCTCATACACAGATAACAGGCCAACCCCAGAATTCAGGCCTCAGCCATCCAGTCATTATTTTATTGTAGAAAGCATCTCATGCCAGGCCCCTACCATTCTGAGTTCTCAATTGTTCATCTGTAGGATCTGATCTATTCTAAAGTAGATTTGTGAGGAAGCCACAAAGCTTTAGCAGAGGTAATGTAACCCGAGAAGCACAACACAAATCTACTTTAGGCTTCTCGGTTCCATTACCCTTGCTTTGTGACTTCTTCCTCAAGGGCATTGGTTTGCGTGTGTGTGTGTGTGTGTGTGTGTGTGTGTGTGTGTGTGTGTATTTGTAACAAGGTTTCTGTGTAGTCCTGGCTGTCTGGGCACTCAATCTGTAGACCTTGCTGGCTGGCCTTGAACTCAGAGATCCATGTGCCTCTGCCTCCTGAGTGTTGGAATTAAAGGAATGAGCCACCACCTCCAGCTATGTGCTTGCTTTTTAAAAGTCTCTCCTATGTATTACTGATTGACATTCATTCAACCAGTCAGTTACACATTCGTCGTGTGTACTACAAAAAGAAGAGACTCAGAATTAAGAAAGGCTTACTGCCCTTGAGAAATTCCCAAGACAGAAAGTGAAGAAAGGGCAAGCTGGCATTACTAGAGTCTCCTTAACAAGAGTTGAAAGGATGGACTGGGGCCCTTTGGCAACTTTAGGTTCTGTATTTAACCTTACTTCTATGCCTTGGTTTCTACATGTGTGAAATGAGTAGAATATGTGATTTTTATCACAATAAATGTGTCACAAGAAAGTGAGCTGAAAGTTCTTTCTCAAGCTGTTGTGATGTTTCCCTGAAGGCCTCTTTGAGTCCGACACCTTCTTGAGGTAGACATTACACACTCCATGCCACCTAGTAAGGGAACAGCAAGGGAACTACCTTTGTTAACTCTGCTTGGGTTCTGCGGCACTGAGGGATGACAGAAAAAGAGATCAGTCAGAAAGAACAGCCTGAGCACAGACACATGAATGGAAGGGCATGCTGTGTTCAGCAACTCTGCACTGTTGGTGTAAGTGGAAGGCAGGTAGGTGTGTGGCCAAGTGATGAGAGGGTGAGGAGACAGACAAAGTGCAGATGGTGAGGTCGTGCTTGCTCTTAGAGTTTGAACTTAATCTGATTGATGAGATGGGACTTCAGAAGTCTGCCTATGTATGTATGTATGTATGTATGTATGTATGTATGTATCTATCTATCTATCTATTTTATAGGCTGGCCTTGAACTCACAGAGATTTGCCTACTTCTGCCTTCCAAATGCTGGGACTAAAGGCATGTACCACCAGCACCACCAGCAGCACTATGGCCCAGCTTTGTTTTTGTGTTGTTTTGGTTTTTTGTTTGTTTTCCAGTACAGAGTTTCTCTATGTAGTCCTGGCTGTCCTGAAACTAGCTCTGTAGACCAGGCTGACCTTGAACTCACAAAGATCTGTTTGCCTCTGTCTCCCAGATGCTGGGATTAAAGGTTGTGTGCCACCACTGCTGGGCTCTGGCTTTTTTCTTTTTTCTTTTTTTTGCCAAATTTATTCATTTCTTGCATTTGGGGAACTCTTCAATGATATTCTTGGCTTGAGATGCTTTGTCATAGTCCTTAACCACGATACAACTACAGCCAACCACATTATGGTGTTTCCCCTCTTGATCCAGTCTACAGAGGCACACCCATTCCCCTAGTTTCTTACTGTCATCAAATTTAATTAGTGTGATTTGGTGCTGGGCACAAAGGGCCTCCACCAACTTGACATACACAGGCTTTCACAGCTGGATGCAAGCACACAAAGATGGGCTTGGCCCTTGTCTGAGTCTTTGGCAGCTTGGAGAGATCCATATGGCAGGCCATTGTAGATGAGAGTGTTTTCCAGTACTTGTTTGTAAAGCAGGATGAACAATTCCAGCAGCCATGCCTTGTTTGCCCATGGTAGTAGCTTATGGGTGAAGTCCAATCTTGAATGCACTTGAGCCTCTGCTACCACATGACATAGCAGTAACAGGAACAAACTATTTTTTGGTTTTTGAGACAGGGTCTCAGGTAGCCCGGGATTGTTTCAGCTAAGCTTTCGTTCCTGGTGCTCCTGTCTTACCTTTGAGAGTGCTGACATTTTAGGTGTGCACTGCAGTACTTTGCTTATGCTTTGTAGACTAGCCTGTTTTAGAAGAGTCCTTTGGTGCTTCTGTGAAGGAAGGGGCCAACTAGAAAGAGATTGCTGAACACTGGTGACAGATGAGAGCAAGAACTGACCTACACTTCAGAGGTGTACCTGTGGGTTTGGGGGCTGGTATAAGAGGAATGTGGAGCTGAGGTATCCAGCTGGACTTTGGTGCTACTTATTAGTAAGAAGCAGGTGGAACTGATTGTTCTTGCCTAAGATTTCCATGCAGGCATTGGGAATGTAGCTCACTGGTAGAGCACTTGCCCAGCAAGGTCATGGGATACAATCCCTAGTACTGATAAAACAATTAAATTTATTTAAGATATCATCCCAAGGCTGGGTGTGGTAGCAGATATCTTGAATCCTAGCACTCAGGAGTCAGAGGAAGGCAGATTGCTATGAGATCTAGGCTAGCTTGGTCTACATAGTGAGTTCCAGAATAGCTGGGGCCACATAGAGAGACCCTGTGTGTAAACAAACAAACAAACAAACAAACAAGAAGACAGATTGCTGCTTTGCTCTTCAGAGCACATTTTCTAAGGCATTTCTAAGCTCACCCTATCCTCATGTAGCCTTTTTTCTCTCTTGGGCCTTACAGACAGCTGTTCCCGACAAGCAAGTGCTGATTTTAGGCAATTAGGGCAGGAGGTAACTGTGTTTATTCCACTCTCTGGTGCTTCCTGGGGCAGAGGATGAGGTGATGGTCATGTATTTTCATCTTATTTGTACAAATGAATGAATTGGAACGATAGCCTCCCGACTCTGACAACACATACATGTATGGGCTACCAGATGGCACAAAACGTGTGAGATAAAAGAACTCTCTAGCATTTCCCCACTCTTAACCAGTTTCCCACAAATTGTTATTCAAACTTTTGGCAAGGCCAAGGAATCCTGAACCTACTTTGGCCTTTCTCATGGGTGCCACCTCCCTGTCTCAGGGTGACTTGGTTCTGGTTCCAGAGTCTATAACTCAGTAGGTGGGAGGAGGCCTCTCGAGGTGTCAGGACTTGGCTAGGCCTGTTCCTGCGTCTGCTCAGTTGTTTTAGTAAGTACCTGAAGTCCAGAACATCATGTCTGTTACTCATCAGTGCAGGGGACAGCCTTATTCCAGGACCCCTGCTCTTTGTCCTCTACATCCAGCCTCTCCTGTCCCTGCCATCTTCCCGCTTACTCTTTTGCCCACCACGATTATTCTTAGCTTGTAGTTTCTTGGTTTGAAGGATAAATGTTCAGAGTTCTTTTTTTTTTTCTAGTTCCTCATCTTTTGTTTATTTCTATTTTTAAGATTAACATACAGATAACGGTCTCATCATAGCCTGTCATCCATATGTGCCGTTATACTGTGTTTGCATCCTCTTTCCCCGCATTCCAGCTTGTTCCCCTTCTCCCCCAGTTAGTTTCCATTTTAAATTACGTGCATTCCATGACGGTATTTCCCACCCTCCTTAAGCTCTTTTCTTGTCATAACCCCCCCCCTCTCTCCACCACACACATGTTCCTAGCCTTTTCTCCTCCCATGGTGACTCTTATGTTTCGGGTGTGTAGACTACGTGAGGGTGACATAGTAAAGAGTTGCCTATGGCCATGCCCCTCACAGTAACGGTGAGTGCAGTTGTTTGATAACCCGTAACCGTCATGAGACAGGCACTTTGAACCTTTATATTCAACTGATTTCTAGACCACTTTCAAACCTGTATGGAAACCCCTAGTCTTAGTTTAAAGGAACATATTTTGAAAGTTTTAAAAAGAAAACAACAAGCAGAGCCAGATGGCATACACTTTACCTCTTAAGATTTCATTTAACAAGGTTTTTATACGTATCTTTTCATATCATCATAGGTTCTGTTAGTACATGCGTCATGGCTACATAGCAGTCCATTTTGTGCAGAGAATAGGCTCATTATTAGTAAAAAGACTACGCTCTTCGCCTGATGTGAGGGCTTAGAGAACTTACACAAGAGGATCGCTGCAAGTTTGATAATGTGTTTTTATTTAGAAAAAAAAATGCAGCTTCGAGATAGATGTGTTACAGAGTGATGAGCTGTCGTGAGATCCAGAGGGCTCGGTGTCATAGCTCCCAAGTATCATGAGCAGTAATTGTAGAGGTGTTATAGCTCTGAACATCGTGAGCAGTAATTGCAGGTTCAGTAACTTGGTGAACTAGACATGGAAGTTAATAGATGTTATCTATTTGTAAATCTTTGGACCAAGGTTTTATAAAATCTTTCTGACTGAAAAATTCTTCAGAAACATGTCTGTGGCATCACAGGTTGCTAAAGATGGTGATTTTGACTTCCATGGTTTCCTTTCATGGGAACTAAGCCAAGATGTTTCCTTCTGTTTGAGTTTGCATAGTACCTTGTGTAT
>JADRCH010000205.1:947820-980343 GCA_019843965.1 Rhynchomys soricoides | reverse complement strand
AGATAATAGATACTATACATATAATAGATGCCATATAGATAATAGATGATAAATGTTTGATGATTGTATCATCTCAGCCTTTTTCCATACTTGGAATTTCTCAGAACAAGACAAAAGGGACTAGGATACATACAGTGTCTGACATCTTGGTTTGGACACCCTTGGTCTAGCTTTCGTCTTTAGTTTCCTCAGTCATAAAATAGGATAATGGGCCAGCAAGATGGATCAGCCCATAAAGCAGTTGCCACACGAGCCTGACAACCTGAGTCAGATCCCCTGAACCCACAATGGAAGAAGATACCTTGTTTTCCAAAGTGGTCTTCTGACTTCTACACTCACACCAAGACACGAGCGTACCATACTTATGTATCATGCACATACACAGGTACGTACACACACACACACACACACACACACAATAATAATAATGTAAGATGTAAGATGGATAATAGCACCTGTTGAAACGGTAACCCATGCTGTGTATCTAGAATACAGTCTAGTGGGAGCTTGGTAGTATAGTTATTGGTGTGCACTTGGCAACAGTGTGGCCATGGAACAGACACAGTTACCAGTTTGTAAATATGAGGAGCAATTGGGGGGGGGGAGAAAACTACTTCTCTTTTAGAATCAAAGGAACTCTAAAGTTAGTGTACGTCCTCTTTTGACAACATAAATCTGCCTTCATTTTGCTGGTAGTTTCTAGAGACTGCAAAATGTAGATAGTGGATAAGCTAGTGTCTCATCAGAATCAAAGGCAAAGACTATTTTTCTGTTCTCCCAGGAGTTAGGGGTCAGAAACAGGGATGCTGCATCCTGCTCCCTGGTGAGTCACTGATGAAAATGGTAGTTTGAGCCCATCTGGTCTCTTCCCCCAATTCCACTCTTCCTTTGACCTTGGCTCGGAGCCTAGTTTCCAAATAGAGAGACGCTTGCACTGTATGATCTGATAGCAGGAAGAATAAAACAGAGAGCCCTGGTATGCCCAGCACTGGAATCCACAGGGAAAAACAAGCTTAGTGCACAAGATGGGGAAGCTGAGTTGAGGCTCTCATAGTGATACATGTTTGTCACTCCAACACTCAGGTGACTGAAGCAGGGGGATTGTTATAAGTTGGGGGCCAGCCAGATTACATAAGGGGGTCCAGGCTAGCTTGGGAAACCAATCAAAACAAAGCAAACATAAAGAAGTGGCAGAGGGGAGAAAAGGTTTGAGGCTGTGATGTTGGTGAGGGGGACTGGGGGTCAGACTAAAGGAGCTCTTGGCACAATCCACAACCCAGGAAGGTTTTTCCTTCCCTCCTCCCTTTTGCTTGGTATTCCTTTTTTTTTTTTTTTTTTAAGGTTAAAATCTACATAGGGGCTGGAGAGATGACTCAATGGTTACAAGCCCTGGGTATTCTTTCGGAGGACCAATGTTCAATTTCCAGCATCCACATGGCAGGTCACAACTGTGATCTAACACCTTCACACAGACATACATACAGGCAAAACACCAGTGTACAGGAAATAAAAATAAACAAATCATTAGGAAAAGATCTCCTACATGCTCCTGTGGACTTCAGAGAGTCTTAAAAATACGGAATGCTTCATGAGTTTGTGTGTCATCCTGTGTATAGGGATATATTCATCTTCTCTGTATTGTTCCAGTTTAATATATGTGCTGCTGAAGTGAGCATTTTGCTTGTAATTCCTTTTTCTTTTTAAAAAGATTTATTTATTTTATATGTATGAGTACACTGTAGCTGTCTTCAGACACACCAGAAGAGGGCATAAGATCCCATTACAGATGGTTGTAAGCCACCATGTGGTTGCTGGGAATTGAACTCAGGACCTCTAGAAGAGCAGTCAGTGAGCCATCTCTCTAGCCCCACTCGGAATTCTTACAGCCTTGGACCCCTGTGAGTGCTTTTAGACCCAGTTCTCTGTCAGTGACAACAAAAGACACCAGGCTCTTTTGTAGGCACTCTTTTGATTTTTGTTTTGTTTTGTTTTGTTTTTGTTTTTTGAGACAAGGTTTCTCTCTATAGCCCTGGCTATCCTGGAACTCACTCTGTACACCAGGCTGGCCTCGAACTCACAAATCCGCCTGCCTCTGCCTCCCGAGTGCTGGGATTAAAAGGCGTGCGCCACCACTGCCTGGCTTGATTCTTTTTTAAAATACAATCTGTCTTCTTGTCTTTGAATTGAAGAACTTAAGCCTATGATTTCCAAACTTTTCTGTGTCTGACATCATTCGTGATACCTTGTTGTGGGAAATATTAAAAATAAATTAATATATGATGTTCCCAGGCTACACCCTGGTTCTCTCATCCCAGCGGGCTGGCCACCCAGCACTGGCGAGCAATGGCCGACCTGCTTTCATCTTATGGAGCTCTGGCTCCACAATCTTTCCATCCAGCTCTAGGTTCCCACTGGAGGGTGGCTCCTACGCCAACCCCAAGCTTTAATACCCTCACAGTCTCTGTGGTGCACATCAGGCAGACCCAGACAAGCCGCTGTATGAAGGAAAACACAACACGAACTTAGTTCAGAAACAACGGTAACTCAGTCTCTGGACACAGCAACTAAACCTAACCTTAAAAGCCTTATAAAAACCTGACTCCTCTGGCGGCGAATCCTTGCAGATCCGCCATGATACCAGGAAACTCTAGAAGCTACATTTTACCTATATGCTTTCCCCATTCCAAAAGGACCTAACTCTCTCCTGCTTCTTCTCTTCCTCCCTCCAACCTGGAGTCCCTCCTACTTGCCAGTGATTGGCTCCTTTATTCACTAGGGGATTGGTTCACAAGAAGTCACATGAGTATGTAACTCACTCCTTGTCCGAAGCCCCTCCCAGGAGGGCGGAATTAGTATCAAAATACAAACAGTCCCAGGGCTGTCCACAACAATACCTCACAAGGGGGTCAATCCAATCAGGTTTTTCTTGACAATTTGCGATTGCATCTTTCTCAGGCCTTCTTCAGACCCTTATTTAGAATTTTTACATTTTGCTCCATTTCCTCAGCATTTTCTGTTTGTTTTGCTTCAGGGCTGAGGTAGCAGGTGTGTTAGCTTTTTCTTTTTTATAAATATGCAAAATACAGGGCAAATCTGGATCATGTGTCTATAATTCACTATTCTGAGAAAGCCTTGAACTTCTGGGCCCTCTGCCTCACTAGTCAGCTACTCTAGCCCTTTGTTACCTTCTAGGCTAGTAAGAGATCCTGTCTCAAAAAAAAAAAAAAAAAAAAGAAAGGTGAGCAGTACCTAAGGAACAACTTATGTGCACATATGTGTGCACAGTCACAAAGGCACACATATGTACACTCAAGTAATGGGAAGTGTACATTTAAGATGAATTTTTAAAACCACAATCTTTTTCATGTAAGTATGTGCATGTGTATGTGTTTACATGTGTGGGAGGCAAGTTTGTGTGCAGATGCACATGAACATGTGTGTAACTGCCTGTAGACGGCAGAGGACGATATCAGCTGGTTTCATTGATCACTCTCCACCATATATGCTGGGGCGGGATATCTCACTTAAACCCATAATCCCCAGTTTGACTAATCTACTAGGCATCTCGATTCTTTTTTTTTTTTTTTTGATTTATTTATTTTATATATGTGAGTACACTGTTGCTCTCTTTAGACACACCAGAAGAGGGAATCAGATCCCATTACAGATGGCTGTGAGCCACCATGTGGTTGCTGGGAATTGAACTCAGGACCTCTGGAAGAACAGTCAGTGCTCTTAACCACTGAGCCGTCTCTCCAGCCCCAGTATCTCAATTCTTCTAACTGGCTTTTCCCCTTTTCATATCATGAAAGAAAATGGTTTCTATGGAGATGTTTTAGAGCATTGAGGAGAGGGGCTTGAGTTAAAAAATAAAGCTCGGTGATGGGACACTAGCCTAGCATGTACAAGGTCGGAGTCTAGCCCTGAAACCCCCCCCCCCTCTTCTGTGACAAGGCTTTGATTCTATTACAAGAAGCCCTCAACAAGCAATTTGAGAATAATCATCCCTAAATGTTTATATTTGTTAGTAATAGTATGTATGCCTTCTGGAATATTGGGTATACATATGCATGAACCTTCAAATAGAGCCACATTTGTTTGTTTTTGTTTTTGAGACAGGGTCTCTCACTAGCTTAGAACTCAGCAAATAGGCTGGCTGTTTAGCCAGTGAACCCATGAAGTCCCCCTGTGTTCACCTCCCCAGTGCTGGGATTACAAGCACAAACCTCCACACCCAGCAGTGGTCTGTATAAGTTTTGGGAATCAAACTCAGGTCCTCGCATTTGCAAGCCCAAATGCTCACAAACTATCTCACCAGCCTTTTC
Source organism: Rhynchomys soricoides (assembly GCA_019843965.1). NCBI lineage: Eukaryota > Metazoa > Chordata > Mammalia > Rodentia > Muridae > Rhynchomys > Rhynchomys soricoides. Next base: position 976,018 of record JADRCH010000205.1, on the reverse strand, counting down.
TGGCTTCTTTTGAAGAATTTGAAGCTCTGTCTCCTGCACATAGAGCATCCCCTCCTAACCTTACCATCGTCCCCATTCTTCATCTCTGTCATGCTTGTTACCTGTTCTGCCTGCAGGTATTTGATACTTGTTTTTGTTTGTGTCTGTGTATCATGTGCTCACTAAAAGTTGTAGAATCAATGCCTGATCTAGTGAACAACCTTTGTGCCCATGGTGTGATCTAGAGATGCCACTTACCCACTAAAAGAAATGAATTTCTGGGGCTGGAGAGATGACTCAGTAGTTAAGAGCACTGACTGTTCTTCTGAAGGTCCTGAGTTCAAATCCCAGCAACCACATGGTGGCTCAAAACCATCTGTAATGGGATCTGACACCCTCTTCTGGTGTATCTGAAGACAGCTACAGTATAATAATAAAATCTTTGGGCCAGTGCGAGCGGGGCCAGAGTAAGCAGAGGTCCTAAGTTCAATTCCCAGCAACCACATGATGGCTTACAACCATCTGTACAGCTACAGTGTACTCATATACATAAAATAAATTAAAAAAAAAAAAAAAGAAATGAATTTCTTAGAGAAATGGTGATCCCAGTGCAGGGTGGTCATAGAATGTTGTAACACCAGGATAACAAACCACCAGCTACTATTGAAGTCATCCCAAAAGGACTTAAGATCCAGCCTGAAGTCTCCCACTGACCAAAGATGGATTCAGTAGGATAAAAATCACTGGGGCTAGAGGACTGAGAGCAGAGCACAGTTGGTAGAATGCTTGGCCTGGTCCATCCCCAATGCCCCACAATATGATCAGGTATGATAGAGTGTATCTATGACCCCATGACTAGGGAGGAGGAGGCAAGAGCTTCTAAAGTTCCTGGTCGTTCTTGGCTGCACAGTGAGTTTGAGGCCAGCCTGGATTACAGGAGACTTTGTCTCAAAAAAACAAAATAAGGGCCATGAAGATGGCTCAGCAGGTAAAGGAGAATCCCGGTGCCTAAATTGATTACTGGGTGCCCCCATGGTGGGAGGAGAAAACCAACTCGTGATAGCTGTTCTCTACCTTCCACCTGGGCCTCACAAGTACACATAAGTGAGTAAGTACACACCACTAAACCAGTACAGTGAATGGCTTCTGCATGGCATCCACAGTTGACACATTTACACAAGGCTTAACACATACCCGCCACCACCAGCAGCAGCAGCAGCAACAGCAGCAAATGAATGTCAGTGTGCAAGGTGTGATAGTTCATGCCTATAACCTCAAACTTGAGAGGCTAATGCAGGAATATTGCTGTTATTTTGTGGCCAGCTAAAGTTATATAGCAAGACCATCTCAGCCTTGTGTAGTGGTACACAGCTGTAATTGTAATACTTGGCAGGAGGATCATGAGTTCAAGGTTATCTTCAACTACGTAGTGAGTTAGAGGCCAGCCTGGGCTACATGGGATCCTGTCTCAAAAGAAAGAAACAAAAACCAAATCTTGTATTTCTGGTGTTGGAGAGATGGATCAGTGGTTAAGGGCATGTACTGCTCTTGCAAAGGTCCCAAGTCCCAGCACCCATATTGGTGGCTCACAATTGTTTGTAACTCCAGCCTGAGAGAGATTAAATTCCTCTGGCTTCTGGCTTCTGTGGGAACCTGCATTCACATATGAATGCCTACACACAAACATATATACATACATATAAATAAAAATAGAATGAGTCTTTTTAAAAAGAAAAGATTATTCAAAAACAATGAAAAGAGTTTCAAAGCTAGACATGGTGGCACATGCCTGTAATCTTGCCATTTAAGAGGCTGAGGCAGAAGTGTTGACACAAGTTTGAGGCCAGCCTGGGCTACATAAAGAGGCCAGCTGTGGGTACAAAGCTAGTCTAAAAGAGAAAAGAATTTCACTTATGCCTTGCTATGTAACAGGAGTACTCCTTACAACTTAAACTTAAGTTTTTATAAGTAGACTCAATATATGTTCTTCATTACTTTATCATTTCATGTCTGTGCTCCTCACATAACTTATCTTAAAAATAAAATTGTACCTTGAATTGATTCACAATTTATAATTACAAGTTTGTTAAGGGAAAAAAAAAAACATTTGCTATTCAAATGTCAACAGTAGCCAGGCAGTGGCGGCGCACGCCTTTAATCCCAGCACTCAGGAGGCAGAGGCAGGCGGATTTCTGAGTTCGAGGCCAGCCTGGTCTACAGAGTGAGTTCCAGGACAGCCAGGGCTACACAGAGAAGCCCTGTCTCGAAAAAAAACAAAAGAACACAAGAGAATCTTTTGTTAAGATTTATTCTTATTGTGTGGGGGGGGTGTTTTGCCTCCGTGTGTGTCTCTGCACCACACGCCTGCAGTACTCATGGAGGCCAGAAAAGGACATCAGAACTTCTGGGACTAGAGTTATAGACAGGAGTCACCATGTGGGTCCTGGGAATCGAACCCAGGCCCCTTGGAAGAACAACCAGTGCTCATATCCCCTGAACCATCTCTTTAGCCCTTGATAGATCTTCTTGTGATGATAGAAAAATGTTCTGTACCTACCTTGTCAATATAGTAATCACGGGCACTCAAATATAGTAGCCACACAATATACAGTAATCACAAAATACAGCAGTCACAAAGTACAATAGTCATAAGCCACATTTGGCTGTTGGGCACTTGCAGGGTGTTAGTGAGGCCAGGCAGTGGTGGTGTGCATCTTTACTGGCAGCACTCAGGAGGCAAAGGCAGGCGGATCAGAAAGAGTTCCAGGACAGCCAGGGCTAGAGACTAAAGAACTGGATGTTTACTTGTATTTTTCACTAATTCAGATAGAGACAGGAGGCTTAGTGACAGCACATTTAAAGGGAAGAAAGATGTGTCGGCAGAGTAGGGCTGGGAAGAGAGAGGTAAGCTTAGAGAAGAACCTGCGGTGGAGAGGTCCTTGGTTGTTTTACATTTTGTTTGTCTTGTGACAGTATTGAACTCTTACTCCGTTGATAGAGAGCGTGTGATATGAGACTGGAAGGGGGACCAGGCAGAGATGGACATGGGAGCAGAAGAGGGCAGTGTGGAAGAGATAGAATTAGAACAGGGACAGTGACACACAGAAATGCCATCATGAAAGATGGGTGTGATGGTGCAGCCTGTAATCCTGGCCCATGTGGTGGCTCACGACTATCCACAATTACAGGTCTAGGAGATCCGACACCGTGCTCAGCACCGGGAATACACGTGGTACACATGCTCACATGCAAGCTAAACACCCAGACACATAAAATAGTCTTGATAAAGAAGGAAAACATCATAATGAAGCCTACTCTGGGTTTTAACAACTGTAGTTCTGCCTGTCCTATAACTAGTTTTATTTTTATCTTATTTTATTTTTTGAGACAGGATTTTACTCAGTAGCCTATGCTGACCTAGAACTTATTCTCTAACCTAGTCTGGCTTTGAACTTTCAGCAATCCTCCTGTCTCAGCCTTCCAAGTATTGGGATTAACAGGTATGAGCCACCATGCCCAGTTCTATTCCAGAACTTGATACAGGTGAAATAAAAATCCTTTTTTTGTGTGTTACGCTTCTTCCAAGTGGTCTATTTGTGAGATTCAGTGGTGCTTTTGCATGCATTCCTTTTTATTAGGTGTGGTTTTACGTGTGCAGCTACACTTACACTTGGCTGTCCTCAGCCTCCCCAGTGTACTTTGTGTGCACGACACAGTGCACACGTGAAGGTCAGAGGGCAACTCTCAGAAGTCGGCTCTCTCCTTCTCCCTTGGGGGGTCTTGGGGGTCGAATTCAGGTTGTCAGCCTTGGCCACGCTGTGGTAGTAAGTTCCTTCAGAGGGATAATTTGAGATTATGCAAGTCTGTTTCCTTTTAGAATTTTATCCATTAATATTTTACTTTTTTTGAGACAGGGTCTCTCTGTGTAGTCCAGGCTGGACCCTTGAGAGTCCTCTTACCTTAGCCTTTGCAGTGCTGAGAGAGTTGAGGTGTGAGCTGCTGTCCGTACCTTCTCTATCTTCTGAGCTGTGCTTTTCTTTCATGTGAAAGGCAGAACAGTAGTAACTTAACCCCCCGCCCCCCATCAGTTAGTTTTAAATAGAATCCCAAAGTAAGAAGATAAAGATTTTTACCATTTTGTTTCATACTTGCTTTTATGGGGAAAGAGGGATGAGGTCTCATGTAACTCTGGCTGGCCTGGAACTCAATAGACAAGGCTGGCCCTAACCTCACAGCATCTGTCTGCCTCTGCCTCTGTCTCTGAGTGTTGGGATCAAGGGCATGTGTCACTATCAGGCTACTGTTTGCTTTGAACATACTTACTGAACACTATAAGTAGAGCCAGTGAGATGGCTTGCTGGGTCAGGGCACCCTCTGCCAAGTCCAGGAATCCAAGTTTGCTCTCTGGGGCCCACATAGTGAAAAACCAGAGCCAACCCCTGTAAATGTCTTCTGACTTCCACAGGCCCACCATGGCATGTGTCCAGTCCACCACTGCACATACAAAATAAACAAGATGTAATCTATAAAGTCCTGTTTTTTTCTTTCTACTTTTAGAAGTTATTGTGACTTCAACGTATATCTTATCTTAATCTTTTCATCCATCCATCTATCCATCCATCCATCCATCCATCCATCTATCCTGTTTTTGAGATGGATTTTTTCTTTGTAGCCCCGGCTGTCCTGGAACTCACTGTGTAGACAACACTGACCTTGAACTCATAGAGACCCACCTGCCTCTGCCAGGATGAAGGTCTGCACTACAATAGCCCACTTTCTTTTATTATTTTTAAATTACATTTGAAAATTTGTTTTTTATGGTGATGGCACACACATGCCACCGTGAATGTGAGGAGGTCAGTGGGAAACTTGCAGGACTTGATTCTCTCTTCCACTATGTGGATCTTGGGGATTAGGCTTAAGTCAGGCTTGGTGGCAAGTGCTTTTAGCCATCAAGTCGTCTTGCTGGGCCGTGCATATCCTAATATGTTTCTTAAAACTTTTACACTTTCTACATATGTAAGTAACACATAATATTGTTGGGTGTAATTTCAAGGTAGCATAAATATATTCATTTTCTACTGATTATTTGGCAATTTCTTGCTATACCCTTACAGGTTTGAGATTTAGCTATGTTGACACATGTAGGTACGGTTTGTATGTCATCACTGGTGTGCCATTGTCCCATTGCTCAGAGCCCATGCTTCCCTCTTGGTGCAGCATCTTCTCGGTGTTTTGTGCACATGTCCAGGATGCACATCTGGAGCAGTGTTTGTGGGTCTGAGGCAGAGGATGCATTTGTTTGTTTGTTTGTTTGTTTGAGACAGGGTTTCTCTGTGTAGCTTTGCTTGTCCTGGAACTTATTCTGTAGACCAACCTGTCAATGCAGAGATCCACCTGTCTCTGCCTCCTGAGTGCTGGTGTTAAAGGGATGTGCACCACAATTGCCCAGCCCTGGATGTATTCTTAATACCTTTTTCAAAACACTTGTAGGTTTTGTTTTTGTTCTTTTGTTTTTTTCTGGTTTACTGGTTTAAGAAAAGAATCATTGCCGGGCAGTGGTGGCGCACACCTTTAATCCGAGGACTCAGGATGCAGAGGCAGGCAGGTCTCTGAGTTCAAGGCTAGACTGCCCTGCAAAAAGAGTTCCAAGATATTCACACAGAGAAGCCCTGTCTCGAAAAACAAAACAGAAAGGAAACAGAAAATCTCTAAAGCTCTGTGTTATGGCTTGGTTTTATAGGAGGGTCTTCATGCATAGGCTGATAGCTGTTTTTTGTCCTTGGTGTCCCTAAATGTCCTGTTCTGGCCTCTCTCCTAGCGGCAGTACATCCCTGTTAAAGTGAAGAGCAAAGCCTTCTGGATCTTCTCTTGGGAGTATGCCATGATGTACACAGGCAGCCTAGTGGTAATAGTTTGCCTCTCCTTCTTCCTTCTCAGCTCCTGGGATTTCATCCCTGCAGTCTACGGTTTCATGTGAGTACAAACTTCTCTGGAAATTTCTGGAAGCTAATTTGGTTTTCATAGCTCATGGTGGAATCAGAGGGAGAAAACTATGCCGGCAGTGTTTACAGCAAGGGTCCTCATACTTTAAGAGAGCTTCTGACATCCAGAGTGCTGGCCTGTCCCTAGGGGTTCTGATTAAGTAGGTATGAGATAGCCCAATAGGTAACATACATATCACAGTGAGGTTGGACTCAGGAGTGGGAAAACTCTTATCTGGGACTCTGGGCTGTCTCCCTGTGGTAAATTCTAAGCATAATAACTTGCTCACTTTGAGTTTTTTGTGTTTTGCTTTGAATAGGCATCTGTAATACCTGGTGATTAGTTTTTCCTGGCTTCCTACTGAGCCAAAAATTCTATTCTTTTTCTTGTTACTTAGAAAAAGAAATGTCATTGTTATATGACATAGACTTAAACTAGGGTAAGCATGGTGCCATGCGCCTGCAATCCTGGCAGTTGGGAGTTAGAGGCAGTTGGGAGTTAGAGGCAGGAGGAGAAGCATGGTGCCATGCGCCTGCAATCCTAGCAGTTGGGAGTTAGAGGCAGGAGGAGAATCAAGATTGGAAAAAAACATGGTTGGCTTATATTAAATGCATTTGCAGCCCGGGCTGTAGTGTTGCATGGACCTTGTTTCACACACACACCCCCACTTATTTACCTCCCTACCTACCTGGGTTAGGGAACACTGTATCTCTCTTGCCCTTTTCCTCATTCATTGCCTTTTTAAAATTATGGATTGAAGCTGAGTATGGTAGTGTATGCCTCCAATCCCAACACTTTGGAAGCAGAGGCAGGGTCTACGAGTTCAAGTTCAACCTGGTCTACATAGTGTGTTTCAGGTCACTCAAGACCCCATCTCAAAAAGACAAAAAACAAAACAAAAATGAAACTAACAAACCCAATAAAATAAAAATAATAAAATTATAAACAGCAATCTGCATATATATGTATTATATATATTTTATATATATTTTAAATATATTATTTTTACATAATATATATATATATAAAAAATACGGTAGGGGCAGTAGATAGTACACTTGTCACTGCCTGGCCTAGTGCTCCTTGCTGCCTTCTTTCTTTAAAACGTGTGTGCACGTGTGTGTGTGCGCGCGCACACACACACACACACTTGCATGCTTAGACAGCTCAAGTTGTAGCTCAGTGGTAGTGTCTTTAGTATTCTGGAAATCCTGAGTTCTATTCCCAACATTGGAAAAAAAACCCACAAATGTTTGCTTTTGTGCATTTGTGTGTGTGTGTGTGTTTGCACATTTACATAGCAAGGATTTTTAGAAGAGTCAGTATTGTAGCCAATTCCTTATGATTTAAATAGGCAAAAGTCTTCCAGATAAACTTAAAATTTTCAAATGAGTTTTGTGGCCTTGGGGATTTTTGCACAACCTGCTTCTGGCTCCTGAAGCCCTTGGAAAACTTGGCCGAAGGATCAGGCATCTGTCTTCTGGCTCTTGCTATAGGGATGTGGAACAAGAATCAGGAGGAGCAAGCTTACCAAGCTGGTTCCTCTGGGCAGGTCTTTCAAATGCCCAGAATAGATTTTGTTTATTTAAGTCTCCTTCCTCTTGCAGTACTGAGTAGCTCCTGATTATAAACTGGCCTGCTGTGGAGAAGAGGGGCTGCTCTCTCCATTTCCCAGATGAATCCCTTTCTCATTTCAGACTCTTTTAGCTGGGTTTTGTTTGCTTGGTTTTTCCTTTATGTAGCCCATTCTAACCTTGTACCCAATATCCACCAAGAATGATTTGAAGCTTTTGATCCTCTGCTTTTACATTTGGATTTAATGCAATTCTGGGGTTTGCACCCAGGGAGTTGTGCATTCTAGGCAAGTACTCTACCACTGAGCTATATCCCAGTCCTTAGCTAGTAAATATTGTAGCTTCTATTCTCTTGATCTTAGCCCTGCATTTTGTAAATTATCCATTTGTGGTTATCCTGAGACCTCTTTATGACTTAAAAGGATGGTGCCATCCTTGGTTGCCTAGTACTGGCCCCAAGTCTTGAGGAAAAAAGCAGGGCAAAGCCAACTATTTGTAACTGCTCTTTTCTCTCCCCGTGTTTTCTTAATTTCAGACTTTCTGTTCCAGATCTCACTCCAAACATCGGTCTTTTCTGGTACTTCTTTGCAGAGATGTTTGAGCACTTCAGTCTCTTTTTTGTCTGCGTGTTTCAGATCAACGTCTTCTTCTACACAGTCCCCTTAGCCATCAAGTTGAAGTAAGTGTGAAGCCTGCAGCTTATTTGTCCACCTTCCCCACTGTGGCCTGCTGGCACCTGGCAGTACCTTCAGACAGAGCCACCCCCATCAGGCTTCTGGCTTTGTTGATCTGGTCAGCAGTGGAGAGTCACACCCAAGTACAAGCTGCAAGGAGGGTGCTCTGGAGCCCTGGGCTCACCTTAAAGTGCCTGAGGCCACATTACTACTCACTTTTGTCACCATTTCGGGCAAGAGCAGAGGTTACACTGAAGATGGCTTTGTGGAAAGTGGGTCTGGTTGGATCTTCTTGATGAACAGCCCAATTATGATTTATCCCCAGGGACTCTAGTTGGGTTATTTGGAAGGCTGGGCATGCACAACCCTTTTTAATCTTCAGGTCAGTTTTCCTGAAATGGGGCATACTGTGTAGTCCATTTCTACAACAGAGCTGTACCTTTGTAGCTCTGTGAAATAGGTTGATAGCAAACTCAGGAACTTGGAGGCCAGCATTATAGTTGAGGACTTCTTGCTCAGAGTTACACAGCTTGCAGGCAGTGGAGCTGGAATTCACGCATAGTTTGTCTGACTCCAGAATCTCTATTCATCCTCTTGGGCCATGCCAAGCTCCTAAGGAGAACACTGCAGTGGTCCCAGAAGTGGTTCCATTACCCTGGCTTCAGAGCAGCTGACATAGACCTTCATAAGCAGGCATCTGGCTCTTATGCAGAAGTCAGCCCTCTGCTTGTGTGGAGGTGCTGTTCAGAGGAATGGAGGAAGTGTCCCTCTTCACTTCCCTTTAGCTCTTGGTCTGCTCTCCGAGGGCCACTGTGCGGTGAACCCATGCTCTCCTCACCTGTGCTGTGAGACATGTGAGACACCAAGGAGAGGAGCATGGTGGGTTAGGAGCGCTGTAGATAGAGAGCTCCACCACTGATTTCACTTCTCTGGGAAGGACAGGGGACAAGAATCTCTGCCTAGAGGGCTGGTCTTGGTGCTGTGAGGATCCTCTGAGATGACACAGGACAAAGGGCTGAGGAGAGAAGAGCCCTGGCAGTTTATTAATTTAAGTCAGTTTTAGCTGCTACTAGTTGAAGGTCCCCAAAATTCTGCTTAGGAGACAGATATGGTAGCTGTCTATAATCCCAGCACCTAGGAAGTAGAGGCAAGGGTATCACGGGTTCAGTGCTAGCCTTATCTACACAGTGAGTTTGAGGCCAGCCTGTGCTACATGAGACTTTATATCATAAAAGAAACTCTGGCCCCTGAAGAGCTAAAAATGCTGAGTGTTCTTATTTCTCTGACCTTATTGCCAGTAAGCAAGCCATCAGCCAACAGGCACTTCCTGTCTTGGATCCTGTCAACATCGACCTTTGCTGATTTCTCTTGACAAGCAGTCACTTAGGCTACTAATAAGGAATGCTATTTTTTTTTTTTTTTTTAAGACATGGTTTCTCTGTGTACACTTGGCTGCCCTGGAACTCACTCTGCCTGGCTTTGGTTCCGGGGGGGGGGGGGGGGGGGGGAGACAGGCCCAAAGCTAGTACAGACAGGAGGGAGCTACTGATGGGCAATGTCCCTGTAAATTGGCTTACTGGTGTTTGTCTGATCTTCTTTGCTAAATCTGGGCATTTGATATCTGCAGTTTTCTGCCCTGCTGCTGGGGCCTGGCTCATCCATGCCCTGTGAGCAGCAAGGCAGCCTTTGCCTGAAGTACCCTTAGGGAGTACTTTTGGTTCGTGAGGTGGGATCAGGGGTCTCTAGAGTGGGCCTGGTCCCTGGCTAATCTCTCTGCCTGTTTGTCTTCCCTGCCCTGCTCCAGGGAGCACCCCATCTTCTTCATGTTCATTCAGATTGCCATTATCTCTATCTTCAAGTCCTATCCAACTGTGGGAGATGTGGCCCTCTACATGGCTTTCTTCCCTGTGTGGAACCATCTCTACAGATGTGAGTATTCTGACAAGTGCAGCTAACTGCTGGGTGAAGCAGCTGGGTGAAGGAATTGACGATACACATTTACTGGGCACCCATTGTGCTGGCAGCACCGAGAAAGAGGAGGCAATCTGAAGCATGCATGTGCCTCTGTTCATCCCCCCCCCCCCCACACACACCCCCGGCACTGTGGCCAGTAATGGAAAGGTAAAGAACCACTTAGAGCATGTGACTGTGTTCCAGACTGCTGTTGCTCATTTTGTCTTTGCCTCAGCTTTGGAGGTAAGTGTCTCCTTTATACAGATGAGAAAACTGAAGTACAGAAAGAGCCACTTGTTGAAGGTCATGTGACTGATAAATAGAAAGACTGGGATTGGAGACTAGCTCTGTGGGCCTTGCCCCGTGTAGTCCGGCCTCGGTGTTTGTAGTGATGACTGTGTCTAATCTGTATTCCAGTAGAGTGGCTGCTAACATTATACAGAGACTAAGTTTTTTTTCCTTCTTTTCTCCCCTACCCCAGCTTTTTGACATAGGGTTTCATATTGCCAAAATTAGCCTTAAGCTCACTGTGTAGCTGAAGACTACCCTGAACTCCTGATCCCTCTGCCTTCATCTCTCAGATCCAGGATTACTGGTGTGTAATCCTGGATCTGTCATGCACAGATTTTTTTTATTGGTTTGTTTGAGACAGAGACTAGATTGTAGCCAAGGCTATCCTGAAACTCACTATGTAGCCTAGGCTGTCCTAAAATTAGAAGTCCTCCTATCTTAACTTCCTGAATATGGAGATTACAAAGAAGAGCCATGGTGTCAGTAGAAACTGAAATTCTCATCTAAAATCAAATTTAGGAAGCTGCATGTGACCAAGCTTCTTATTGGACAGTGGCCAAGCTTCCTATTGAACAAGTGCAACTGTAGCCTTTGGCTATGAACATCAGACTTCCTGCTTCCTATAAAGACCCCTCTCAGTTCTACCCATCTCTCTCAAGGTTCCCGTGGGGTAGATATCCTTTGCCTCTGTGTTTCCAACACCCAACATGGATCCTAACACAAAGAAATCAGCAAATGACTGGGCAGTGGTGGCAGACGACTTTAATCCCAGTACTTGGGAGGCAGAGGCAGGTGGATCTCTTGAGTTTGAGGCTAGCCTGTTCAACATAGTGACAGCTAAGACTACACAGAGAAACCCTGTCTTAAAAAACAACAACAATCAAAAAAGAAAAAAAAAGAAAAAAAAAAGAATCTGCAAATGTATCTAGGAAGCTGTTGAAACCTCCCCATGAAGGAAGCGGGGCCCAGTTACCCTCCTAGCTCTTTGTTGGGGGGCTGTGATACCCAGCCAAGCGTCAGAATTGAGCTCCTAGAGTAAGCTTCCCAAGAAGTTAGTTCTCGTTGTTTTGAGTTTGTCTGGGTGTCAACCAGGAAGTGAAACTGACCAGCTGCAAGTAGAAAACCTACCTGTAAGTGTAGGCCCCAGAGTGAAGGTAAACACTGAAGTGGGCAGGCCAAGCCCAAACCAGGTGTGTCTCTTGGGTCTGGTTGGAATGGTGACCAATCTGAGCCGACTGAGAGGAGTTAGCATCACCTTCTGCTTGTAACATCCTCATTTCACAGATAAGAATCCCAGTGATGAATCATGAGGCAATCAGAATATATAGACATGCCTTGGTCTGTGGGAGGGCAGAGCTTCAGGCACTGGTCGTTCCCTGTCCGAACCAGGTTGTTTTCATTAGCTGTCTGTCCTAAAGAGGGCATTGCCCTTTCTCAGAGGCGTTGGATAGCAATCTCACGCTGCTGAATTCAGTTTGTAGACAGATGGACTACAGCTTGAGTCTACATCCTGCCTTTCTCAGGCAGCTGGTTTAGCCTTTCTGAGCCTCTGAATTTTCCTTTTCCATCCATGAGACAAAGAGAAAAAGTGGAGCTTCCTGGTATGGATCTGTAACCCCAACACTTAAGAGGCTGAGGCAGGACAGCAAGTTTGAGGTTAGCCAGAGCTACAAAAGGGTATTCCAGGCCACACGAGGAGCCCTGTCTCAAAAAAAAAAAAAAAAAAAAAAAAGTATTTTTCATGGACAATTTTAAGTTTGAAAAAGAAAATACATTGATAGTACTGCAGTTATCATCAGTAATAATTAACCAGGAGCACTCCTGCCTATTTCCACCATCAAAGCTGCTGGCCTAGCAGCCAGAGACATTGAAATAAATATTTTTTAAAAAACTTAAATTATTTTATGCTCACAGAGATGATGGGGCAGAGGAGGAGGAAATTTCCAGAAGCCTGGATGATCTTATAGGCTCTGTGAAGTAGAGGCAGTTATCAGCTGGTTGGGCAAGTAGTTAATTGACACAGCTTATCTTAAGTCCCTGCAGAGAGTAGCAGTCAACATGCTTTGTACTGTATGCACTGTCCAGTGACTACTGATGTTGGGAGCACCTGTTTGGGACTTGTCATCTATGACTTGTTATGCTCGCTAAGTGACTTTAGCTCTGGCCTTGGGACCCCTGAGTAGACATTTTGTGAAGTCTTTTGTTCTAGTTGAATATAGTTAATATTGTAGGATATCTCATTGAAATATTAGCTGCCAGTATTGATCTCCCTGCTCCCACCTTACCTGTTTTCTTGTATTAGCCAGTGGGGGAGAAAAGAAGACTAAGCCCTGCCCTGAACATGCCTTTAATCCCAGCATTTGGGAAGTAGAAGCAGGTGGATCTCTTGAGTTCGAGGCCAGCTTGGTTTACTGAGTGAGTTCCAGGACAGCTAGGGCTACACAGAGAAACCTGTCTTCAAAAACAAACAAATAAATATATTGCAGTCATTGGCTTCTGCAGCCTTGAGTCAGGATGAGTCAGACAAGACAAATGCATACTTGTGGTATTAGAGAACAGCCTGCTGGCAGAGCTGGTGCCAGCCTGCAGTGGTCCAGCTGCAAAGCCAGCTACCACAGGGCTGGAGTTGAACATGTGTTGTATTTTTTAAATTAACTATTGTGTAAAGGTAAAAGAATGTTGATTAAAATACAAATAAAGTATAAGCATTATGCTGTACGTTTCTATGTATCTAGCATGTAATTTAAGACAGGAAACATCTCTTTGATCTTTGAAGCCCCCTAATTCCCTCTCTGACCCTCCTGACGAGACCAGATATTTTAGGTGACATTTTATTTTTGAATGCCTGAGGCTCGAGAGGGAAAGGGCCTTGTCAGAAGTCCCTGTTCTTTAGTGTGGTGTGGCAGATTGGATAAGCCACCCAGTGAATGTCTGGGGAACTTGACTCCATCTGACCTAGCAGGTCTGATGAAGGGTGTAGGCCCTAGTCATCTCTGACGCCTCCTGGTGCCTGGAACAAGCCGTACTGTGCCCCAGGTCCCCAGTTCCATCTGCTCTGGCATAGAGCTTTAATCTTTCAGCCTTCCAGCCAGCGAGAGTGAGTAGCAGTTCCCTGCTCCTGCAAAGGTCACCATTGGCCTGAATCCAACTGGATGCCAGCGAAGGTCTTCCAAGCACATTGAAATGTCTCTCTGCTGCCCAGAGGCTGCACTCGTGACCTCTTTCATTTCTGTACTCGGGTCTCTTTCCTATCACCCATCTGAAGCCTTTGTCTCTGGCCATGTTGTACCCAAGAGGGGAGGTTGAAGAGTAGAGGACAGGTGTCGTCATCAAATGGCCTCCCTGTTACCCTTAGAAGCATTCACAGAATTGCTGATTGTGGATGGTTGTAAGGCAGACAAGCCTGCAGTGGGAGGAAAGTCTTCAAATACAGATTCCCAGCAGTTATGGGCATGGGTAGCCATTGGCCTGGGTCTGAGGTTTGCTCCTAGCACACAGTGTTTCTGGGAGTGCTCTGCCTTTGAGCTGTCTGAGCTCCCTGTCCTGTGACTGTCACGGCAAACAGAGTATCAGAGACTGAGTGCCAGGCTAACTGACCCCCTGTCTTTGCAGTCCTACGGAACATCTTCGTCCTCACCTGCATCATCATCGTCTGCTCTCTGCTCTTCCCTGTCCTGTGGCACCTATGGATTTACGCAGGAAGTGCCAACTCTAATTTCTTTTATGCCATCACACTGACCTTCAATGTTGGGCAGGTAAGAGTTGAGGGTAGCACAGGGTCAGGGTGTCATTTTGAGTCTCAGGCTATCAGCTGAGGCCCTGGGTTCCCACCCTGTATGTAGTTTTGAACGTGGGGGGTGGGGGTGGGGGTAAGTTCCTCTGTCACTGAGCTCACTTGGGTAGAAGGGACAGGGGAGTGAACAGCATGAAGTTGAATCTGTCATAAATGTATTAAGTACTGTGCTGAGCGGTGCTTCAGTAAGTTTTTACAACAAATCTAGAGGAAGATGGTGTTATCCATAGTTTACAGATGAGGGACTGAGGCTCTCATTCATGGTCAGTAGAGCCCCAACTTGAGAGGCATCCCTCTTTTATAATTGTGACCTGTTAGCACTGACAGTACATCAAGTGTAGTGTGGTGAATAGGGCAAGGTGAAGACAGGACGGTTAGAAGCAAAGGCAAGGAGCTTAGGAATGGGATGGATTGGCTGTTAGGTGCACAATAAAACAACTGTGTCTCGTACAGCTCACGCTGGCCTCCAGGTAACTATGTAGCAAAGGATGACCTCCATCTTCTGACCCTCCTGCCTCCACCTCCCGAGTTTTCACCATCCCTGATTTATGCAGTGCTGGGGATAGAACCCAGGGCTTCCTGGATGCTTGGCAAGCATCCAGCAACTGAGCTACATCCTTCTGAAGTTCTCTTGCTCAATCTGCCATGTTCTTTCATGTCAGGCTCTGCCCTCATTGTTGAGGTCTTCAAAGAACAACTGTATCCCTGTTGATCACTTTACCACCATTGGCATAGCCAGGTGTGTCCTGCATAGTAGTTGGGGTGGAAGCAGATCTGTTTGGAGACTAATGATCTAGAGAATAGTCCTCGGGAACGTTTTTTTTTTGACTCCAGGATTAGCAGTTTGTGGGAGAGGTCATGGGGAGGAGCTTAAGCTTTTACTAGAGTGTTGGTAGATTGATGTTTTCCTGTGTAGATGTTGCTGACGGATTTTCATCCAGTTTAACCATACTTGGTGTATGAACAGCAAAAGAGAGGTCTCAGCCCTGTTAGTTTCTGATGGTGAATGAGCAGCATCTCTACCAGGTCCTACCAGGGCAGAAATTTGCAGGATTCATCACAGTGTCTAAAATGACCCAAAGGTGGGGATGGCACTTTGTGCTTACCAGAACCCCTTCCTTTTTCACACATCCCAGCATTGCCTGTTATGATCTTGGACCTGCTCGGCCTCTGGGGAGGTTGGTGAGCTCCACAGAATAGTCCCCAGCCTGTGTGTTGTCTTGGCTCTCTAGTTTTGCTCAAGAAATGAAATTGGCAGTGTTTTTTGAGGCAGCCATGATACTCACCAGAGCACAGCTTTCTCTTTCTCTTGGCTGCCTCAATGAGAGGAAGGCCCCCCAATACCAGGAGGCTGTTTGTAACTCATCAGGTGTCATCAAAAGCAAGAGAAGTTTAATTAGTGGAAAAGAGAGATTGGGGTTGAGCTAGAGACCAAAGGCAGTAGGCCCAAGCATATTTGTAGCTGAACTGTAGTGAACAGCCAAAGTCTCAGCATCACTGTGTGTATATGCTTACGCTAGAAGGTCGAAAGAGAACATCAGATTTCTTAGAGCTGGAGTTACAGGAGGATTGAGCTACCAAATGTACCTCCTGGGACCCAGACTTTGGTCCTTTGCAACAGCAGAAAGCACTCTTAAGCACTGAGCCATTATCCAGCCCCCCAACCTTATGTTTTGAGAAAGGTCTCTCACCAGAACTCAGGACTTACCAAATTAAGTTAGGCTAGTCAGCCAGTAAGTTCCATGGATCATCTTGCCCACCTCTCTGGCTCTGGGATTACAAGAATATGCCAACAGATCTGGCTTTTTATGTGGGGGCTGGAAATCAAACCCTTGCTTGCACATGAAGTACTGTATTGCTTGAGGTATCTCTTCAGCTCCATCATTTTTTACCTTTATTTATTCATTTGTTTATTTTCGTTTTATGTGTTTGAGTGTTTTGCCTTTGTGTATGTATGTGTACCAGATGTGATCCTGGTGTCCATGGAGGCCGAAAGAAGGCATAGGCTTCCCTGTAATTGGAGTTAGAGACATTGTAAGCCACCACAAAAGTACTGGATTGAACCTGAGTCCTCTGGAAGATCAGCCAGTGCTTTTAACAGCGGAGCTATCATTCCAGCCCCCATTTCTTACTTTTTAAAAATATTTTGAATAAGCCGGGCAGTGGTGGTGCACACCTTTAATCCCAGCACTTGAGAGGCAGAGGCAGGTGGATTTCTGAGTTCGAGGCCCGCCAGGTCTACAGAGTGAGTTCCAGGACAGCCAGGGCTACACAGAGAAACCCTGTCTCGAAAAAACAAAAAAAAAAAACCAACCAAACAAACAAAAAACCATTTTGAATGCATTTTTAATCACATAAGTAATAAATTTATTGTTGTTATGGGAAAGAAGTCAAACAAAAAATGTGAAATGGAAAATAAAGTTCCAGGGGTAGGCCTGTAGCTCAGCGGTGACATGCTGAGGGTAGCTCAGCGGTGACATGCTGAGATGGCTTGCTGGAAGCCCTCGGTGGGCGTGGCAACCCATGGCTTTAAGCACTGCCCGAGGAGCTAGGTCAGGGACTCAGTGCCACTCTTTCCTATGAAACAAGTTCAAGGCTCTCCTGGATTACTAGTAACACCATCTCTAGACAAACAAACAGAAGTCTTTATTGAGAGTGCACCTCATGTACAGTGTTTGCCTAGCAATCTTTGCGTTCATGTTGGTGAGGTGTGTGCATAAGCACATGTGTGTTGTGGGTGGGTAGACCACAGTTGATGTTAGGTGTCTTCTTCAGTCGCCCTTCACCTTATTTTTTGAGACAGCATTTCTCCCTGAATCTGGCACCTGTCAATTCAGCTAGATAGGCTAGCCAGCAAGCTCTAGGGATCCTGTCTTTGCTTCCCCAGTCCTATGATTAGTGTATGTTACTACACATGGCTTTGTAACCTAGTTACTGGAGACTGAACTCAGGTTCTTATGCTCCTGCTTTACCAGCTGAGCTTCCCAACCTCCCTGTTCCCCTTTTTGGAGACAATGTCTCTCCTTCTTTGGCTGGCCTGCACTACTGTATAGCCTGTGTTAGCGTCTAACTCTTGGAGATCCTCCTGCCTTAGCTTCCCACGTGCTGGAATTATAGGTGTATGCCACCACACTAATTTAAGATTCTTAAGACTCTGAGTTTGAGATCTAGTACTGCCAAAGAGGGTGCGGGGGTTAGAGAAGAAAGGTAGAAAAGCAAAGACAGAAAAAAAAGGTCTACCTATCCCATCCTTTCCATCCAGAATAGAAATTGGTCATTTGAGCATGCATTCAGTGTGAGTTGTCTTTTAGCTTTATACATTTACAGACAGCTGTGAGAACATTTGTACACAAGAAGAGCCTTTGGTTTGTGTGAGTCAGAGACATCTACTCTGCAAACTGCTCCTGGACTTAGTGTTTTCATATAAAACACTCATCTTGAGATTTAAAAAAAAATGTTTTTAAACCGAGTCTTACCGAGTATGGTAGCACACACTTTAATCCTAACAATTGGGAAGCAGACACAGATAGATCTCTGTGAGTTTGAAACCAGCCTGGTCTAAATCAGAGTTCCAGGCCAGCCAGAGCAACATAGTAAGACCTTGTCTCAAAACAAACAAAACGAAATGAAATGGAATGAGAGAGATGGCTCAGCAGTTAAAAGCACTGGCTGTTCTTGAAAAAGACTGGGGTTCAATTCCCAGCACCCACATGGTGGCTCATACTCTGGGGGATCTGATGTCCTTCTCTGGCTTATGCAGACACTAGCATACCCAAGGTGCATAGATATACATGTAGGCAAAATACTCGTATATATAAAATAATAATAATTTAAAAAACGAAACAGGGTTTCATGTAGCCAAGCCTGGCCTCAGACTTGCTATGTAGCTGAAGATGGCCTTGAACTAAGTCCTTCTTCGTATGCCTTCTGAACATTGAGATTGCAGGCATGTGCCACCGTGCGTAGTTCTGTGTTGTACTGAGGACTGGACACAGGGTGCATGCTAAACAAGCACTGTACCGACTGCTACATCCTCAGCCGCTTGAGATGAATGCTTGCAGTGACCGCACCACACCCCTTGGCTAGGACACACTGTGACACGGTGTGATGATTTGACTGGCGACCCTTTGTTGTTGGGGTGTGAAGTTGCTTCTGGTTATTTTGCTACTTAAAATGGAAGAGGCTTTTGTATCCCCCACACAGCTCACATGTGCATAGCAAGGCTTTTAGGGTAGATTTTAAGTGGTAGCATTTGCAGAATCAGAAGGCATGTTCATGTTCTATTTTTGGAAGATATTAGCAAGTTGCTCTTCAGATTGTGCTTGCCAGCAGAGGTCCAGATAACCCCTTAAGCTGGTAGACTGTTAGGCAACCCACATACCTGTCATTGGCCTTTGTAGGTCTGAGCTCTGACCACAGAGAACTTCTTGGGTTAAATGTTTTCAGAGGCCGTTGACCTTGAGTTTTGCTGCTGCTGCTGCTGCTGCTGCCACCACCAGATCAGTAAAAGGCTATGTCAGGATGGAGCATTGGTTTACTAGGCTGTCACTCTAAACATATCATTTGTTGTCCTGAGCTGGGTTTGGTGGCACAAAACTATTCTGATATTTTAGAGGCTGAGGTATGAGGATTACCCAAGCCCAACCTAGTCTATGTAGAAAAATTAAAATGATAATAAAACAAAGACCATAACCTGGAGTGTTGACTAAAGAAAAGAGCCAATCACCGGGAAGAGGGTACTGCCCTGTCCTTGGACCCGTGGATCCACTGGGAGTAGATATGCGACATTTAGAATTTTCGTATTAGTTTGGTACCACCTTATGTCTCTCATGAAGTTCTCCTGCCCTGTCGTCTATTTATTGTCATTTATTACTGTATGTGTATATATATGTATATGTATATGACATGTGTGATGCGTGTTCCATGACAAGTATGTGGAGGTCAAAGATGGGCACAATCTAGTAGGAACAACATGGCTTTTCTGTTGAGAGGCCAGAGGGACTAAGAGTAGGAACTGGGTCCTTCAGACTTGGAAAGCAAGCCGGGAAGGGAAGCTGGGTGTGCTGCTGATACTTGTCATTCCAGCACTTGGGGCTGAGGCTGGATGGTCCTTGGTTTCAAACCAGCCCAGGCTTCATGGGGGAAGTCAAGCTAGTCTGTACATACCCAGACCTTGCCTCGGGGAGGGAAAAAGTGATGGGGGAAGGAGGGGGTCAGGAGGGAAAGATGGAGGTGCCAAAGTTGGTTTGCAGCTATCTCCACCCTCTCCCCTCAGTGCAAACCTAGCTCTTCATGTCCTCCACACCCAAGCCCAGTCCTGCTCTGTGCTGGCATTTCTACTGAGATATCAGGCACTCGGGGACTTAGCACATACCATAGCCTGTTCTTATGAATACCTTTCTAACCAGGAAAGCTATATTCATCTGGCCGCCTCCTTCCCTCTCTGGTACAGGCAGATAAGAGCTGTTCAGAGTGACAAAAGGCCGCATATTCCAAATAGGGGCCCAGAACGCAGACCATCATTGACAGAATCAGCGTTATTTATATAGAATGTATAGGAAATCTTGAGTTTTGTTAAAGTCTTGCTCTGTTCATGTTGAAGAATGTCGTGTCCTACTACAGAGTGGATGTCTGTTGATTATTAGTTATCCCAGCAAGTACTCTAGTGACTAAGGCTCTGTTCTCTCTCGGGGCCATTAAGGACTTTTCATCATGTGGCACACATCGTTTGGTAATTACCATTGCCTCAGAGTCAGTAACAGGAAATGACAATAGCAAAGCATCTAATGAGGCTAGTGTGCTGGTGTGTGGATGTGCTTGAGTGTGAGAGAGAAGACTGAAATCTCTGGTTGATTGTCTGAGGACTTGTACAGTTCCCTCACCAGTGACTTCAGCAGGTGACGTGACTTCTCAGATTCCAGGGTGATAATCTCCACATCTTACAGAGTAGTGTGGGTTTGATATAGCCTGTGAGTGAGTCCTGTTGTCTTCAGTCACCTGCTGGCATGTGAAATGTGAAGAGTTTCACACAGCAAACGCCTAGGGCAGGCAGTCTCTTTATTCTTTCCTATTTAAAGTTTTTGGACAGAGTCTCCTGTACCCAGCCTTACCTTAGCTTGCTATACAGCTGAAGCTGCTATAAACTCCTCATCTTCCTGCCTCTGCCTCCCAAATGCTGGGACTATATGTATAACAAATTGATCAGTGATGTATGTACACACACACACACAAAGATAACAAATTGATCAGTGATGTATGTACACACACACACACACAAAGATAACAAATTGATCAGTGATGTATGTACACACACCCACACACACAAAGAGCTTGCATGAACTTGGCTTTTCTAAAAGAAAAACCTACAGTGTCCCAGTCACCCTAAATAAATTTAAGAACAGAGAACTCATGGGAATCAGACTTTAAAATTATAATTGGTAGTGGCTCATGCTTAAGGGAGGTTTACAGCAAGCTGGCCCCATGTGATCGCTTTCATCTGGATCATGTGTTAGTTTGCCCTTCTGAGTCTTTCTCCATGTGTTTTAAAGTGTCTGTACTCATGGAGAGTTTATGTATATGTATGTGTGTGTTCATTATGATGAAAATATCATCTAGTTTCTCTTAAGAAAACACCTTTGGTAAGCTTTCTTGGCTTGTATATGAGAGGAGCCTCTTATTTGTTTAAGACCTGCAGAAGAGAGTTCATCGTGCTTCATACACAGAACTGCTGCTCTCTACAGCCCTGTAGGCGAAGGAGACATAGCCCTCCTTTTATGGAACAGTGTTTAGTAGAGAGAAGGAAAAACAAACAAGCAGGGTAAAGCAGTGTGATGGGGTCAGCATGAGGCTGGGAGTGCTTCTGAGGGACGTGCTGTCTAAATACAGTGCTGGGGAACATGTAGACTCCAGGTGGATTGATTCGGGGGGGTGGGGGCAGAAGGGGAAACCAGAGGAAGAGAGAGAGTAAGGCTTTGTGCTGCTAGAGTTGTGTAGCGCTGGCTGTTTTTCTGACAGAATGAGAGCATGGTTGCAGTTGTCAGAGCTACTTGGCCCCTGGGGCCCTCATTCTGCTGAGGTTCAGGCTGAGCCATTAGTTTTCAACCAAGGATACATGTGACTGGATTCCACTCTGCAAACTGTATACTGCCAGGAGGAGGAGGTTTCAGCCTGGAATCCTGGTGTGGAGGAGGAGGCTGCTGTAGTCTGAGAGTCTAGACTGGTTTCTTCACTTGGAAGGTGGCTGTAAAGCCTCAGCATGGTGTTGGATAAGAATGTTTCTGTGACTACTGTTCCTACATGGTAACACTGACTTGAAGCTCAGTGATTTCCCCTGATGTTTTCCTTTCTTTCTTTCTTTCTTTTTTTTTTTTTTATTGGATATTTTCTTTATTTACATTTCAAATGTTTTCCCCTTTCCAGGTCTCCCCTTCGGAAACCCTCTATCTCCCCCCAGCCCCACCCCCACCCCCTATTCCCTGGTGTTTTCTTTGTTTTTGAGACAGACTTTCTTTTCTTTTCTTTTCTTTTCTTTTTCTTTTGGTTATAGCCCAGGTTGGCCTCAAATATACTAAGTGACTGAGAATGACCTTGTCTTTCTGATCCTCCTACCTCCACCTCAAGTGACGTTTCCCTGTTGTTCTGCATCATTAGAGTTGGAAAGTAAAGCTCTGTTTACTGTCCATCCTTTGCAGTGTCTGTCTGGGTGTATGAGTGGGTAGGTCAGAGCTCCAGCTCCACAGTCAGCTGTCACCCTCGAGGCTAGACTCCAGGCAGGTGGCCAAGGAAGCACCTGTTTGCCAACTATGGCAACCAATTGAAGTCCCCTAGAGGGTCACTGTCTCCATAGAAGCGGCCTAGGGAGTCAGGACATACTGAGATGATCACATCTGTGTTTCCAGGAGGCTGCGTTCCAGATGCTGATTGGTCAAGGTGGATAAACCAATTGGCTCTGAAGTCTCAAGCTCATTTGCCTTTTCCAAAAAGAATCTGGTAGAGTGACAGAGCTGTAAACTGGGGAGAACAGTCCCACAGAGTGTTTGTTGGGGCATGGAGTATCAGCCAGCCTTGGCCAGTGCTAAGCAAGACTAAGAGGTGTTAAGATGATGGAAAGAACTCAGCTTGTTGGGTATAGACAGGCAGGACTGATGATGTAGCCTGCCTTTCCACTCATACTTTGTGACCCTGGGTTATAAATGGGCCCCAGCCACAGGAGGACCTGGCCAGGGACAGATACTTAGAAAATGATTATTTCTGGCTCCCTTCTGTCACATTCATGTTCTGAGTCTCATTTCAGTTTTGATTAGACCCACTGTGGCCCTGGCTATCTCATAAAGTCTCCACCACAGGCCAGAGAACAGCCCTGGGGCCTTTCTGATTGCCAAGGAGATGAATGCAGTCTCACTAAGCCATGCCTGAAAGGTAATGCAAAAGGCTAAGAACCAGCGCATGCACACAGTGTGTGAGCTCTGTGCCAGGCTTCAGACAGAGAGCAGATGCCACTCACTGTGGTCATACAACTGAGCATGGGGATGTTATGGAGACTCCATAATAGTCATGTGGGCAGAGGGGAGCTGCAGGACTCCTGTCAGTGGATACAGGCATGCATAGTGTGGAAGATAACCTCAGGAACTAGGTATGGTGCAGAGGCTTATGCCTGTATCTGAGCATCCCAGTGGCTCAAACAGGTAGATCACAGTGAGTTCAAGCCAGCCTGGGTCACAGAGTGAGACTCTGTCTCAAAAGCAGTAAAAGAAACAATAAAAAGAGGTCCTTTGGGGGCTAAGAAGTTAGATCAGGGAGACCCTCCATCCTGTATCCCTGCTAATAGGTTGCTGTGTTGGTGCCAAATGTGGTGGTATACTCCTTCTATCCTAGCACACAGGAGACAGAGGCCGGTGGATCTCTGAGTTCAAGGGAAACTGCCTAGCAAGTTCTAAGCCAAAGCTACATAGTGAGATCTTGTCAAAAAAAAAAAAGTGGCTGTGTTATGGTTAAAATGGGCGCTATAGAAAGTCTGGGGGTACGGAAATGGAACATAAGGAGAGGCTGGGTGATCAGCCACAACAATCAGGGCAGTCTCCAAAAACAGGCCTCAGGTCTCTGAGGCAGAGAGACAAACATATTCTTGGGCCCGTAAATCCTAGGTTTGGATTCAGGAAGACCACTATGGTGGGTAATAAGCTGGAGCTTTTATTGCTCTCATTTTATACACAAGGAAAATGAAATTTAAGGAACAGGAAACCAATTACTAACTTACGCATGCTTTTTTTTTTTTTTTTTTTTTTGGTTTTTCGAGACAGGGTTTCTCTGTGTCGCCCTGGCTGTCTTGGAACTTGCTCTGTAGACCAGGCTGGCCTCGAACTCACAGAGCTCTGCCTACCTCTGCCTCTTGAGAGTGCTGAGATTAAAGGCGCATGCCACCACCGCCTGGCTCTCTTTGCAGTCTTAATGGAAAGTCCCAGGCTGAGGTTTTCCTCTGAAAAGCGAAACTCCAGGCTTCTCTCCTCTCCCTGAGGTCACAGCTCCACCTGGAACTTCGACACTCCAGATTGTATGTCCAAATGAATAAGGCCCCTCTTACATAAATCCTGAAACACTGAGACCCTCGCAGTAACACTGCAGGGCCTTCTTGGTTACAAAAGCTATCCCCTTAAGCCATCTTTTATTTATTTTACTGTTATCCTGTTTTTTTTGAGTCTTATGTAGACCAGGTGCTCAGCAACATGCCTGCTCCTTTTCTTTCTTTCTTTCTTTTTTTTTAAATTTTTTGTGTTTGCAGAGGTGAGGCATGCACATGCCACAGCATGCATGTAGATGGAGGACAACTTCTAGGAATCAGTTCTCCCCTACCACCACGTGGGTTCCAGGAATAAACTCAGGTCATCAGGCTTGGCAGCAGGTGCCGTAACCCTCAGAGCCATCTCACCAACTCATCCTGGATTATTTTTTTTTAATTATTTCTAATTGAAGTGTAGACATCATTACATTTCCTGCTAAATGTCAGCTTTCACACCATTGAGTGAGTAGAATTAAATATCTACTTACACTTCATTTACACAGAATTATTACAGTCGTAAATACAGGTCCTTTGTATTTGCCAAAGCTACATTTTTATACCCCCTTCCCCCTTTTTTTGTAGACTAGGCTGGCCTAGAACTTAGAAGGATAGAAGGATCCTTTCTCCTCTGCTTCCTTAATGGTGGAATTATAGGTATTCGTAACCATGTCTTACCCACCAAAATGTTTTTGAGGTTACTTGTGTTCTCACATACAGTAGTTCATGTGGACCAGGTTGGTCTCAATGCACTATGTAACCAAGGATGACCGTGAATTGCATGATCTACCTGTCTCCACCTTCTTCCTGGCTACGCAGTAAGCTTCAGGCCACTTTGGCCTAGATATTGAGACAGTCTCAAAGAAACAACCAGACTGAGAATATTCTTTTAAACACTCTTATAGAGTGCTTGCTTAGTATGCAGAAAGCTGTGGATTCAATTTCCAGTGCTGTATAAAAACAGATTTGTGGCACATACGTGTAACCTCAGCATTTGGGAAGTAGACGCAGGTTCAGAAGTTTAAGGAGATTTTCTGGTACAAAGTTGAAGGCCAGCATGGGTTTCAAGAGATTCTGTTTCAAAATAAAACAAGCTGGGTATAGTGGCACACACCTTTAATCCCAGCATTTGGAGTGCAGAGGCTGGAGGATTTCTTTGGTTTATACAAAGAGTTCCAAGACAACTAGGGCTACATAGAGAGAAGAGAGAGCTCTGTCTCAAAACAAAACAAACAAGCAACAACAAAACACAAACAAAAAACCCAACAACACCCAGCACTTGGGAGGCAGAGGCAGGTGGATTTCTGAGTTCGAGCCCAGCCTGGTCTACAGAGTGAGTTCCAGGACAGCCAGGGCTACACAGAGAAACCCTGTCTCAAAAAAAGCAAACAAACAAACAAAACAAACCAAAAAACCCAGCAACAAAAAAGACTAAATTGTGTTGTGTTTCTCTAGATAACCTTTGCATTTTAGAATTGTCTTGGTGTCCCAGAAGGTTGCAGACTGTATACAGAGAGGTGCTGTATGGTCCACTCGTTTTCCTTAGTGGTTAACATCTTAAATTTTACAGAACTTGTGTTATACTAAGAACCCACCCAGGATATTACCATTAACTGAATGGGAGGCTTCACTGGGACCTAACATTTGCAGTCCTGGTCTCTTCCAGGACTGACCTAGGGGACCATGTTATAGTTGGTTGTGTCTCCCAGCATCCTATGCTCTGCATCTTGTCTTCTCATAACTTTGACAGGCTTACAGAACACTAGGCCGGTCCCCATACTCATGAGTAAGGTTAGTCTGATGCTGGTCCTAAAATTGACACTTGGACTTTTTGTTTGTTTTTCAAGAATCCCCCGGGTTCTGGAGAAATGGCTCAGCAGTTAAGGTTACCCATCCCTGTAACCACCACTTCAGACATTTCCCAGGGCCGCCTGCCTTCAAAGCCTCCCTTGTGCCAGGCAGCCAGAGGGAGCTTTTCAAGCCCTGAATCTGGTCATGTTACTACTTGACCTGAGTTCTCCCGAAGCCTCTCGTGCCTCAGACTCTCTGACTCTGCACCTGGTCCTGCTGTCCGTTCCATCATTCCCCGTACTACCTCTCTCACCACAGGATCGTTTGGTGTTGCCTGGGACATTTTCATCTAGTCAGCACCTGTCTCCCCTTCATCTGTAGTAGGCTCACCTGCCCCAGGTTAGGTTCTGACCCCTTAACCTTTCTGCTGACACAAACTCGTTCCAACTGCAATTTCACATTCAACTGTGTGGCACTTGGTGGGAATGCTGCTTCTGCTAAGGATGGATCCTGAGTGCTTCTGCCACTGTGGCATTTACCTGCTCCAACTCAGTCTGACCTCAAAAATCAGTAATCTTAGTTCTAGGTCACCCTAAATAGAGCCTCAGAGAGGAACAGGATTTCTCATTTGTACACTTGACCCCAAAGTCTACAATTCTATTTAGCCCAACATGCCTAAGACTAGAGTAACTGGAGCTGGCAGGGGAGTGTCCTGCCTCACCACAGTTCTCAAAAGCTTAGAGACTCCATGAGCCCTAGCACCAACCATCTCTTAGTTCACATGGGAAGACTAGGGCCTAGAACATGGCAGGTACTTAAGAGAGAGGGAGACAGATCAGAGGTTGATCTAAACCAAGGATCTAGGTCTTCCGAGTCCTGTCCTGGGCAGATATATACTTTTCTGAAGATAGGAGAGCAGCTAAGAAGACCTTGGATGGGCTAACACCAGATACTCTCTGAACACATTCCTGCCATTCTCTCATTGGAAGGCTAATGGTCTATTTTACAAATAGGGAAATTGAGGCTGGAGGCATTCAATTAGTTGGACCAAAGCCATACCTGGAAGGCTGGACTTGGGTATACACGCTTAAGTGTGTGATGTGCCAAGAGTCCATCCACAAAAGGACACAGGACCCTGTAGCATATCAGCAAGCGACCTGGCAGCTGTTGGTCAGCCTGATTTAGGCAGTAGATATTGACCTTGAGCCCTGAGGTTCTCATCTGGACCCTGTGTCAAGGTAGGTGAGAAACACATGCAAAATCAGAATTCACAACTCACAATGGTGAGCTGGCTAGGTCAAAGGAAAGAAAATCATACCAGTCACATCTGGAAAGAACAGTTTTTGTTTTGTTTTTTTTAAAAAAAAAAAAGGTTAATAATGTTGGTAATAGCTTGATAGTGGTGGTGCATGCCTTCAATCCCAGTGCTCAGGAGACAGAGGGAGTCAGATCTCTGAGACTGAGGTCTGCTTGCTTCTGTCTTCCAAGTGCTGGGATTAAAGGTATGTACTACCCCCACCTGACAAATTGTGTTTTCAAGGTAGAACTCCTGGGCTGTGTGTTACAGGGAAAATAGCACTTCTGTCCGAGTTCCTGATTGATGGTTTCTCTAAAGAAGGATAGTTGGGGAGTGCCTGTGGGCAGAGACAAGAGCATGCACCATGTAAGAACACTGGTCTGAGCCGGGCAGTGGTGGCTCACGCACGCCTTTAATCCCAGCACTCAGGAGACAGAGGCAGGCAGATTTCTGAGTTCGAGGCCAGCCTGGTCTACAGAGTGAGTTCCAGGACAGCTAGGGATATATAGAGAAATCCTGTCTCGAAAAACAAACAAAAAAACCAAAAAAAACCAAACAAAACACTGGTCTGCATTCTCACGGATGGACAGAGGTGGGAACCAGGAGCAGGGACAGAAGGTAGAATAAATACAGCTGCCAGATGACCGCTAAGATCTTTCAGGGCTAGGTATGTGCCAACAGGGAAGGAGGTCCCTGGGCCGGCTTATAGATTGGGAATGCCAGGCAGACACTAACCTGCCTAACCCGGCAAAGGGTAGTATTCAGTAAGGTGCCCTGTGGCTTTTCACTCTCTTTCCTTGCCAGATCCTGCTCATCTCTGACTACTTCTATGCCTTCCTGCGACGGGAGTATTACCTCACACATGGTCTCTACTTAACTGCCAAGGACGGCACTGAGGCCATGCTTGTGCTCAAGTAGCCCTGGCTGGCACAGAGCTGCATGGACAAGAGGGGGAAGGGCCAGAAGCTGGGCCAGGTCCCTCATCCAGAGTTGCCAGCAGGCGAGTCCTCAGGCAGAAGACGAACGTTCAAGTCCAGGGTTACAAATCTCCTGCACCAAAGGGGACTCATAGCTGGCAACAAGGCCCATGGGGAGAAGCTAGGAGCACCCCTCTTGGACCCCCCCCACTTTGTGACTGCACAGAAAGGAAGCAGCTGGTGAGCAGGGCTTTTTAGGTTGTGACTACTTAATAAAGGTGTGAGTCTTTTTTTCATTGTTGTTCTGATGACATGTATTCCTGGAGTGGAGTGAGCTTGGCCCTTAATACTATGTGGTATCCTGTACTAAGGAGTGGGTTTGTGGGAACTC
>JADRCH010000205.1:832938-947810 GCA_019843965.1 Rhynchomys soricoides | reverse complement strand
GTTTGTGGGAACTCAAAGTCCACAGAACACACCATTTGTGTCCCTGAATGAGTATGTGGACACGGTCACCTAGCAGCCCTCCCTACTTCCAAACAAGCAGCTGGAGGCAAAGGGCCAGGCAGGCCTGAGCAATCTTTATTCTGCAGAGGAAATGACCACAGATCCATACACCACGTCAGGACAGGGGGAGCCAGCCTTTCAGGGGTGGGGCAGGTCCTGGCAAGAGGCAAAGCCTCAGGTGGATGAGGGGCAAGATGAGCAGACAGGCAAGGGCCTTAAAAAATTACAAACCCCACAGAGCAGGGATGCTGCTCCCCACCCACTCCCAACCCAGCCAACACCCAAAAGAAAAACCCTAACATGACTGGCGGCCCCTACCTGGGGGGAGGGAGTGTCACATCTCTGTGTAATCCACTGGGGACTGAAATAGCTTAGTTTAGAAGCCAGTACCTCCCTGGGGAGGACCTGACCAGAACTCCCAGCCACCCCACCCCCCACCCCTACTCTTGGACTCAGAGGCCGAAGGTTTCTTGGGAGGCATAGACCATGTAGAGGAATCCGTCTTCATCCTTCTCCTGTTCATAGATGTCAGCGATGGGTGTGGATACGCTCACCATGCTGTGCTGGTTCACCAGCAGGAAGAAGGCCTGCGTGGGGTTGAGTTGCAGGCGGCGCCTGTAGAAGCAGGAGAGCATGCCAGGTGAGAAGGCCACCAGAGGCCTGAGTGACCCTCCCAAAATGATTCTAAAACTTCACTTTCCGTCCACTGCAGCCAGAGCTCTTTGCTGAAGGGCACCCCAACCCCAACCTTGACCTTTTCCAGCCTCCTAGAACAGGGGCCTGGTGTCCCAAATCATGTCCCCTTGCCCCACTCCATCCCTTCTAGTGGAACCTGGCCCTGCCCCACCCTAAGGCCTGTAAGAGGCTGCCCACGCACCGGATGATCTTGACCAACTCGCTCATGTTAACATGGTCTGGGACCAGAAACTTGGTCTTATCCAGGACAGGCAGCTGCTTCTCACCCTTATAGCGCTCGATGATCACCTAGGAGTGGAGTGGGAGGGGGACTCGTAAGCCAAGGGCCGGACCTGGCAGGGCGTGGCCGGGGGGCTAGAGACTCACCGGGATCTTGCTGGGGTGCTGGTCGCGGATCTGCTGCACCTCCTTACAGCGATCGGCTGGGGACAGAGCTCTGTGTGAGGCCCAGCAGTGCTGAGGCCTCCTGCGACTCCGCCTCGCCGATCCCAGAGGGGCGGCTCCAGGCCCGCCCCGCCTCAGCGCCCGCCCCCGGGGCCATCGGCCCCACAGCCCTCCACCGGGGGACACGGTAGGGAGGCGGGCGACCCTGCCAGGCCTTGAGGCCTCTCCACCCGGGGTCCGGCCAGCCGCTGCCTGACGTCATGGGGCTGACGTCACCTGCGGCAATCGTGGTCGACTGGCACCCCCATCCCTCGGTCCCCGATGGCAGTTCGCCCCTAGGGCCTCACCGAAGCTGCGCCGCTGCTTGAAAGGCCGGTCGGAGGGCATCGCGCGGGCCCGGCGGGGCGCGCAGCCGGGGCTCCGGGGCGCGCGGCACAGGGATGCGGCTGCGGTTCGGCGCGCCGGGGGCTCCGGGGCTCGAGCTCAAGGGCTGCGGGGCTCGCGCTGAGCCCGGCGGTGGCTGCTGCGAGAGGTAACTCGCCTGGGTGACGTCAGGTCACAACATTCCTTAAAGGGGAGGCCGGCGCGCCGCTCCCATTGGGCCGACGGAAAACCCGCCTGCCTGGACCTGTGACGCCACGGCGCAGACAGCCCGGATTCCCGGCGCAGGTCGTAAAGAGGCGGAGCTCCAGGGCGCGTCACAATTTTGTGACGTCACGATCGGCAGGCTCGTCTCCTAGGCTGCTCAGACTGTGAAGCTGGGCAGTTGTCTCATCCATCAAGTCTCTCTAAGCTGTGAAATAGTTCACGGTGCCTTCACCGAGTTTAGCATTAGAGAATGAAGGTGGAACACCCAGGGTTTTACAAGTTTTTATGTATTTGTAAGTGTATGCCCGCGGAGGCAGAACATAGCGTCGGATTTCCTTAGGCTGGAGTTACTAGCGGTGCTGGGAATCAAGTTGAGGTCCTCTGTAATAATAACAAGGGCTCTTAATTGCCGAGCCATCGATCCGGACCCCCACCCAGGCTTTCAAGGATTTCTGGAACAGCCATAGAAAGCATAGACTTACAGAGTGAGGTTAATAAGTGGTTTAGCTAAAGCAGGAGAGAATCACTGAATGGGAAGCTATATCAGAAGCGGTTAATCATGAGATGGAGAACATTCAGAATTGACAACACGAAGTCAGAATTACAGTAGAGCCCCCCTTGGTAGGATAGAACAGTATGTTTTGGGAATGTTACTCAGGGTCAGGGTAGGATACTTGCCTAGCAGATTTGAGACTTAAGTTCAATATCCCAGGTTTTGCGGGGGGGTGGGAGGGCGGGTTGGGATAGAGGGAAAGCATACGCGGACACTGAGAGGCAGCCCCTTGAAGAACTTTAAAAATTGATTAAAAGCCAGGACTAATGCCAGATGTAGCTGGCTCTCATTTTTAATCCTAGCTCAATGGGAGTTTGAGGCAGGAGGATAGGCTAGAGTTGAAGGAAGAAAGGATTAAACAAAGGAATTTACAAAGGACCATTGTTTGAAGAGTTAAAAGTTTGTACTTCAGAAACAACATTCAACTCAAAGAAATTCGATGGAAACTGGTAACCAAGTTAACAGATGCATGTGTAAGTAATTCTAAACAACTACTTAATGTGGACATTAACAGTAGTGATTGTAGGGTACAAAACAAGTTGCTAAAGCCACAGCAGTTCAGCTAAGATTGCCTTTAGTGGCTGGGTGGTGGTGCACGTAATCCCAGCACTCTGTAGGCAGAGACAGGATGATCTCTTGAGTTCAAGGCCAGCCCGGTCTAGATAGTGAGACCTTGTGTTTTAGGTTTTGTTTTGCTTTTTAAATGTCCTAGGGAGCTGGATTTGTTTGGTAAGATATTATTGTCTGCTTGGTCAGGCAGGGTGCTTGCCCACAAGCATGAGGACATGAATTCAATTTCCGGGGTATGTTAGATCTAGAGGCTCCTCCACAAAGGGATTCAACCAGGCCTTATATCCGGGTTACTACCTTCTCCAAACAGCTAAACTCCTAGTATGTGGCAGCCCCAGATTAGGTAGGACAGTAGGATTAGTTTCCTAAATTATGACCTTAAATCCTACTTAGTGCATTCACTAATCTTAGACACCTTTTCCTTGAAGAAAGTCTATTGGTGCAAGGATTAGCCTTTATTTTGAGGGTTTCTGATGGATCTCTGCAATGTTACGGCTTCCCTTTCAGCAAGTGATAGGATTACTAAACCAGGACATCTCTCTACTGAACCTGGAAAGAATTTTTAATATTTTAAATATTAAAATAGGTTCTGGAACTGGGCAGTGGTGGCGCACGCCTTTGATCCCAGCACTAGGGAGGTAGAGGCAGGTGGATTTCTGAGTTTGAGGCCAGCCTGGTCTACAGAGTGAGTTCCAGGACAGCCAGGGCTATACAGAGAAACCCTGTCTCAAAAAAAAACAAAACAAAACAAAAGAAGGTTCTGTCTGTGTGATAGAAGGACACCAACTTCCTTCCACACACATACAGCAAATAGATAACTAAAAAAAAAAAAAATGGTCACACAACAGGAGGGATCATTAAGAGAATATAAATGTGAAATACGGTTTTAAATACTGAAAGGGGAGGTAGTGAAGGGCTCTGAAACATGGAAGCCAGAAGCAGATTATGTAGGGAAGTAAATAGGGATGGTAAACAGTGCAGAAGCCGAGCTGGCAGAATCTTACCTATAAAAACACCAAGTGATGGCAGTGCTGCTCAGTGGGTAGAGAGCATGCCTCCCATGCAGGATACCCTAGTTTTGATCCCAGCTTACATAGATTGGACATGGTGGCACATGCTTGTCGTCCCAAATTATAGGACTGGCCAAGAAAAGTAAGAAGGAAGGCCATAGTGTTTACAAGAGGACTGCGGAGGAACAATGTACCATATGTGTGTGAAATGTCAAAGACCCATTTCTTTGTGTGGTAAGTAAAAAGTCAATAATAAAAACAGAGTTGGGGCCAGTGAGATGACTCTGGGTGAAGGTGCTTTCTGCCAAATCTAACCACATTAGTCGAGTCTCTGAAACCTGTGTGGTAAAAGGAGAGAGCCAGTTCTTGCAAATTGATCTCTGACCCTCAGATTTGTAAATACAAACAGTACAAGTAAATGTTTAAAAAACAAAATAAAAGCCGGGCATTGGTGGCTCACGCCTTTAATCCCAGCACTCGGGAGGCAGAGGCAGTCAGATTTCTGAGTTCGAGGCCAGCCTTATCTGCTGTGGTGAACGCCTATAATCCTAGCATTTGGGAGGTCGAGGCAGGAGGTTCAAATTGTAGGTTAGAGGTTCAAGGTCAGTCAGGTTCACTTGAGACCTTATCTCAAAAGAAGGTTATCTTATCTCCAGAACTCTGGAGACTAAGGTCTGTGGATCTTTTGACTTCAAGGCTAACCTGGGCTACAAACCCAAACCCTGTGTCAATACTTAGGACTCACTTAAATATCTTTTTGTTTGTTTGTTTTTTTGAGACAGGGTTTCTCTGTGTAGCCCTGACAGTCCTGGAACTCACTCTGTAGCCCAGGCTGGCTGGGATTAAAGGCGTGAGCCACAACTGCCCGGCTCACTTAAATATCTTTTTATAACAGATTAGACTCTTACAGTCAAGTAGGGAGCAGACATCAGCAACTTCATCCAAAGTGACAAGGACTAAAGGTGTAGTGACAGGTGTGCCCTGGTCTCTGGCAGCAACTCAGTTATAGTGCATCATGAGGCAGCATTAGCCTGTATGACACAGCATACCACAGCGTTGTTTGATTTTTGACATACTTGGCCTGAGGGCCCCAGTTTGCCCTTGGTACAGATCTATGTCTCAGAGTGGACAGACTTTATAAACAGTGTCACAGGAGATTGAGTGTTCTTGCTGCCAGTTAGGAAGCTGGAAGAACTGGCTCGGCTGTGGCCTTGGGGGAAGTGCTGTCACCTGTCTCTTGTCAGACTCTGAACTTAATCCACCTGACATTAGTGTGCTGCCTCCCTTTAGTCTTGGTCGCTTGGCCACCCCCTCTACCAAGAATTTAGTAGCTTGGCCTCCCAAGTTTTTGAAGTGAAATGTCTTATGGATGCCTTAATTTTGGCCTGCCTAGAACAAACTCAAGATATCCCAAAATGCACTCCAAACCTCATTCATTCATGACAGTTTGCTCCCATGGCGCATCCTCAAATCCTGTTGCTCATACTTAAAAGATATTTCTGTAAGCTGACAGAGGTGACTTTATCTCCACCTCTGCCTCCCAGGTGCCAAGTTTAAAGGCATGTGTTACCATGCCAGGCTGTGTCCTGCTTCTTAAACTTAAGGTTTTGTGCTTTATCTGCCTGTATGAATTGCAGGCACACATCACACAAGGCTCAGATTTTTAATTCTATATTTTTAATTTAAAATTTTATTCATATGCTAATGGCTTATGTCTTTATTCCTTTCTCTTGAGAGGTATAGGCAAATACTGAATGGAATTGCTGAGTTGTGGGGCAGGGTGTGCATTCACTTTGCTAAGACATTGTCTGACTAGGATTTTAAATTTAATATGCTAATGGCTCATTTACTCCTATGGTGTATGGCTGTTTTGTCATGCCTGTGTACCACTTGCATGCTTGTTGCCCACAAGGCCAGCAGAGGGCATTGGAGCTCCTGGAACTGGAGTTAGAGATGGCTGTGAGCCACCATGTGGGTGCTGGGAATCGAGTTCTGTCCTCTAGGAGCTCAGTGCTCATAACTGCTGAGCATGTCTCCAGCTCGCTCCCAGAGATCAGTTCGGTATATCACCACAACTTGGTGAATTTCCGTGGTGTAGATTCTTGTAACTGCTGCATAGCCATTTTATTGTTTCACTTGAACAAATACTGAACGGAGCTGCTGAGTTGTAGGGGAGGGCGTGCATTCACTTGGTTAAGACATTGCCTGGCTAGGATTTTAAATGCAATATTCGGCTGGAGAGACGGCTCAGCAGTTAAGAGCACTGACTGCTCTTCAGAGGTCCTGAGTTCAATTCCCATGGTGGGTCACAGACATCTGAAATTGGATCTGATGCCCTCTTCTGGTGTGTCTTAAATGCAATATGCTAGTGGCTCGTATCTTTCTTCCTATCACTTGAGAGTTGTAGGCAAGGAGGATCAGGAGTTGAAACAAATCTGATGTTAGCCTGGGCTCCCTGAGATCCTGAACTAAAAAAAATCCAAAGAATTAATTCAGTGTGCTATGCTGTTTTAATTTTTATTTTTCCATATAATGGCAAGGTTGTTTACTTATCCTTCCTGTTACTGCACTGCTCAGGATTGAACCCAGAGTCTTCCTTTTGCTCAGTAGGTTCATCACCAAGCTACAGATTCTGTTCCCAAGAGTTTTTTCCTGTTTGGTTCCTGCTCTATTCCAGCACATAGACAAGATGTGGCATGCGGTTGGTGCTAAGTAAATAGACTTTGAATGAGTGGCCCTCTCTCTAGGTATCTACTGTCATCTCTCCTTATCATTGACCACCTGTCTCCTTCAAGCCCCTAGATTTTGTGTGAGAACTGAGTTTGTGGCTAGCACAGTTGCTGGGACAAGTCAGAAGCTGCGGTGGTGTCTCACCATGGTCATCATGTCCTCCATTGCTCTATACCTGCCATTCCTTCCTGCCAGCGCAGAGCTCCTGACTTAGATCTATGGGCCTGAGAAAAAGACAATAGCTGGGTTTTTCTGGGCCCTGTCAAACGAAGGTGGAACAACCCTTCTATGGGTCACTAGATATCACATGATCTTGGGTGGGTCACATTTCCTCCTGAGTTTTTGACAGCAGGCCGTCCATAGCCAGATCTGGGTCCAGAGTAGCTTTATAACTCACTGAATAACTTAGGTACTATTGCTTCAATTCTCTCATCTGCTATCAGTGCTTCTCAACCTAGACAACCCTTTGGGGGTTCGCATGTCAACATCTTGAGTATTAGACAATTACAATCTGATTCATAACAGTAGCAAAGTTACAGTTACAAAGTAGCAGTTAAATAATGTTATGGTTAGGGTTCATCACAACATGAAGAACTGTATTAAAGGGAAAGTTGAGAACCACTATGCCTCATAGAGAGTGCCACCTAGGAAGACAGTACAGTGGTGAGAAAGGCAGGAATTATCTGGTCCAGTGTTAACACAGCCACTCTGGAGCCTCATTTAATGTAGTATTATACTGGTTTTCAGACCTGGAGGACCAGGAGGACAGGGCCTGAATCAGGGTCACTACTCCTAAGGAAGTTACTTCCTGCTTTTAAACTCCATGTAGTTTTCTCCAAAGATTTGAGGAAACGGAGACCAACTCAGGAGTTGGAGTCCCCAAACCTCAGTCACAGACTGCCCCACACATACCCCAAGGCCTCCAGCATGACTAGAGAAATAGAGACAGGACTGGCAACCTCTCTGTTGCAGGGTTTTCCCTGTCCAATTACCTCTCTGTCCACAAAAGGCTTTAGTCCTGATCTTTTGCTTCTTCAGCTGGATCTTGTTCCAAATTCCAGCCAGGGGAGCACTCAGGCATGTCTAATTGTGACTTGAAGTGACAGGGTGCTACTTCCTGACAGCTGTTCCTTATGTTCATGCCTTCACCAACGCTGGCCTTCCAAGCTGGTAGTTGCCCTGGGAGGCTCTCTTCCTGGGCACAGTGCTCAAATGTTCTCAGCTACTGGAGACCTCCTGTGCCTTCTGGTCCCGCAGCAGGTCTATGACTCCAGCCTTTCTGTGTCACAGATTCAGGCCCTGCCTCTTGAACAAAATCCCCTGAGCCTGGGGCTCCTCAAAATCAACAAGTCAAAGGGAGTTCCTAACTGTGCCTCCAGCTAATCCTCCCCTCTCTGTACCTCAGCCTGACCCTAGCCTCAGTGGGATTGTGGCCCCCAACTCTGAGTCTTCTAACCCAGGTTACCATTAAGACTTTCACCATATAGGATGAAGCAAGGCAGTGCCTCCAGTAACCTCTTTCCTCCTCTGTAGGCTGTATTCCACCACTGTGCCATTTTTAACGCCACGTCCAGGGCTTCCTGCCTGCCTTAAAGAATCACCTGTTGCAGGACATTTGGTCACACTGAATCCTGAGATTGTGTTGTTTACTGAAAAAACCTGTTTCTAGTTGAGGTGTGGCTTAGCCCTTTGCACATACCTTTACTATCTCTCTCCCCCCTCCCTCCCCCTTTCCATCCCTCCCTCCCTCCCTTCCCCTTTCTCTCTGGCATACAGACATGCTCTTCCTTAGTATGCACCTTTAATCCCAGACCCAAAGAGTAAAGTTAGTTTGTAGAATGAAGCACTCATGTTTGAAAGTGATATCTAATTGAATGGCAGACAAAGTGACCAATCAGAGAGAGATTTAACAGAATAGGTCCTGCCCAAGTCTCAAGAGAGGAAGAGGAAGCTACTTAAAGAGCAGTGCAAGGAGAAGAATAGAGAAGGCAGTTTTACTGGGAGAGGTTTACAGAGGCCAGGTTGACGAGAACAAGCTAGACACAGGTGGAGGCATGCAAGCCAAAGGATGAGAAGGAGCCAGAAGATTAGAACAGATTGCTAGAGTTAGTTTGAGGCCAAACTGAACAATTCAGGAGTAGCCAAGAGAGAGAGCAAGAGCGCAAATTGAATCAGTTTGGGGAGGAGTCTTAGCCAGAACAGCTGAGTTGAATTAGCCAGCAGCACTCAGAAAGGACTAGAAAGGGTGAGCTTATTCAGCGGTAAGTCTCAGAGGCTGAAAACATTCTAGGCCTATGTTAGATTGTACAGAGGCTAGAAGCTTCCAGGACTGGGCCTATATTAGGAAATGGAGGCAGGAAGCCCTGAAGACAGCCAACAGAAGAATAAAAGTTATTTTTACAATTACCCAAGCAAGATTCCCACAGCTGCCCGCTTCTCTGCCTTTTTGCCAAGTTCAGCCAGTGGTCAAATGAAACCCTCAGTTCACCCCAGGAGCCATGCACCTAATTGAGGACTGTTTCCCAGCTCTGCTAGCTCAGGATAGCAAGGTGATTACATTTGTCAATGGAACATTGGGAGAAATGTTCTGATTGGAGCTCTGGGGGACCTAAACAACCTTACTGTACCCGTTCTTCACCAGTGGCATGGACTATGCATGCCATGTTTGAAGGATCCCATGACTGCCGTTTAAAGTTTAGATAGGGTTTGCATGAACTCACACGGGCCTTCAACTGACTTTTTGTCTCCACTTCCCAAGTGCTGGGGTTACAGTGTGTACCTTCCCATCCAGACTCTGTAGTGATGGAGCCTGAACCCAGGGTTTCATGCAAACTACCAACAGAGTTACACTTCAGCCCCATCTGTCTCGAATGAGTGAAGTCAAGGATTACTACCCCTTACAGGAGATGGAATTGAAAGTTAGAAGGAACCTGAGTTCTGGACCAACTAAAAATAATTTTTAATTACATTTGTGTGTGGTTCTCTCCATCACGTGGGTCCTGAGGACTGAACTCTGGTTATCACACTCTGTGATGGGCTAGCACTTTTACCTGCTGACCCATCTTACTAGTGCCAGTGTTTTGTCATGTGTAAGCCACTATTTTGGTATTCTGCAGCTGAACTCTGTCCTAATTCAAACAGTTCCGGTGACCCCTTGATTTCTGTCCTTTGCTCACTGGAACAGGCGGGACCCTTGGAGCTCTTCTCTCTCCATTCTCTTCCTCCTCTCGTCCTGGTGAGTTCTTCTGAAGCTCTTTGTTTCCAAGACAGGGTTCTTCTGTGTGGCCCTGGCTGTCCTAGAACTCACTCTGTAGACCAGGCTGGCCTCGAACTCAGAGATTCACCTGTCTCTACCTCCCGAGTGCTGAGATTGAGGGTGTGCATCATAAATCTAGGCTTGGAGCTCTTTGCCTTTAAGTACTAGAACCTGGGTTTTTCTTAGCAGCATACACTTGCTCTGAGCATTAGACTGAGCTCCTTTGCTTAATTTTTTCCTTTTTTGAGACAGGGTCTCATGTAATCCACCCTAGCCTTGATCTTACTGAGCTACATTCCCAGCCTCCCCCCTCCCCCCAAGACAGGGTTTCTTTATGAATCCTTGGCTGTCCTGGAACATACTCTGTAGACCAGGCCAACTCACAGAAATCCACCCTCCTCTGTCTCCTGACTTTTTTTTTTTACATTGTGTAATAATGCCTTACCGAGTTAATCAGTCTGGTCTTTGAATTTTCTCTGAAGCCTGGGCAAGCCTAGAACTCCAGATCCTCCAGTCTCAGCCACCTAAGTAGATGAGATTGATGGGCTAGAGTGAAGGACATGAAAAATTTAGAAGTTATCAGTAAGCTTAGTTGGTAAAGGCACTTGCTGCCAAGACTGATGATCTGAGCTCCAGGACTTACATGGTGAAAGAACCAACTCCCACCAGATTGTCCCCTGACCTCCACATATGTGCTGTGGCAATACCCCACAACACACACATACACACACACACACACACGTATACACACACACACGCACATACACGCACACACACACGTATACACACACACGCACATACACGCGCGCACACACCTACACACACGTATACACACACACACGCACACTATGTAATTTATGTTCTGTGACAGTTCACTTTATATGTATACCATGTGTATATGTATATATGTATCCCCTGTGTGTGTCTAGTGACCACAGAGCCCAGAAGACAGTATTGGACCCCTGGAACTAGAGTTACCAGCAGTCGTGAACCATCTGATGAGTGCTGGGTGAGGCCTCTGTGCAAGCAAGTCATCTTAACAGTAGTCAGGCCATTTCTTCAGCCTATCCGAGGTTTCATAGATTTTTTTAATGTCCACCCCTAATTTACCTCCCCTTCTCTGCCCATCCAGGGTTTGTGGCATTTTTTTTTTTAATCATCCAAGGCCAATTTTGTGGTGTCTAATATTCTTGGACATGTGGTCTTCTACTGGAGCATGGTCAAATGACCACTATCAGGGGTACACTCTTAGAGAAAATTGCCTCTTCCTCCCTCAGCAGCTGACAGTTGCCAGCATTTTCATGGCCTGGAATGGGATTGTGTATTTCTCCCTCCTTGCTGTGCTCTGATGTGCCTTGGAACTGAGCAGGTTTTGTACACTATTGCAACCATCATGAGATTATGTGGGCAGCTGCCCTGCTGTGTCCAAAGGATGTTCTCCTGTAGTTGCCCAGTGTCTCAGGCTGTTAACACTCTTTCTTCCGCCTCTTCTGCAATGATCCCTTAGCCCTGGGAGATGGGGGTTCATTATATATGTTTCCTTATATATGTGCTTAATAGGTCTGAGCATTCTATAGTCTCCTGTTTTCTACAGTTTGGCCAGTTGTGAGTCTGTATTAATCACCATCTATTGCAGTTAGAAGATTTTCAGATAATGAAGTGCATTGATCGATGGATAGAACATAAGTCATTAGGAGTCAGTTTAATTACATGTCCATTGAGCAGCATAATAGCAGCAGGTAGGTTCTCCCCTAGAGCTTGTGACCTATTAAGTCATAGGTTCTTAGCCAAGTAATGTTGTCAGGTATGCGTTTCATCCTGTGGAGAGTGATTTAGATTGAATCAAAAAGTGGTTGGCTCTTGCCATGATGTTTGTGCCACTATTAAACCAGTGAGCCTGTATTTGCAGGCCAGTCATTTTTGTAGCTTGAAGAATTCATAGCTGGGTATGATTGATAACTTTTCTCCTCCAGTAACTTGCATAGCACCTTTCTGGACTATGAAAGCTAACGAATCACTAGGGATAAAGCTTCCAGGTTTGTATCAGCTTGATTTCTGCCACACTCTGTGATTCAAGCGTAAGCACACTGAAGCATGTGCTGCCTTCAGCAGTAGCATCTGGAGGGCAACCAAGCAGTGGTTATATGTGGGACCTCAGTGGCCAACCACATCAATAGAAGCAACTCTGCCTGGCACTGGATTCTTTGTTCACCTCTGATGTCTAGGAGGGGTATTGTCCTGTTAACATGGTAACTTGATTTTAACGTGGGTGTGGTGGGAGAGGAGGAGGTAGGTTTAGGGGAGCTTCTGCAATATTAGATTTCTAAAGATTTATTTATGTAAATATACATTTATGTATATTTTATGTAAGTCAGTCCACTGTCACTGTCTTCAGACACACCAGAAGAGGGCATTGGATCCCATTACAGATGGTTGTGAGCCACCATGTCGTTGCTGGGAATTGAACTCAGGAGCAGTCAGTGCTCTTAACCACTGAGCCATCTCTCCAGCCCAATAGTAGATTTCTATATGTCCTTTTTCAAAAGGTCATCGATGCTATTTATCTCTTGCTCTGTTATGTCCTCTACCTTCACTTCTTTACCTTAGTTTAACCCTTCTTGGTCCATGATTTCTTCATGCCAGTGCAGTTTACCTCCTTTCCCTTGAACATGGCACCTTAGTACTCTCCTGACCTTCGTGAGCATTGCAAATGAAACACACATATCTGAAGATTTAAAGCTAACATCTACAGATGAGAGAAAACAGGACATTTGACTTCCTGGTTCTGGGTTACCTTACTCAGAGTGATTGTTTCCAACTCTGTCCATTTACCTGCGAATTTTATAATTCCATTTTCTTCTTCTTGTTTGTTTGTTTGTTTTTTCGAGACAGGGTTTCTCTGTGTAGCCCTGGCTGTCCTGGAACTCACTCTGTAGACCAAGCTGGCCTTGAATCCACCTGCCTCTGCCTCCCGAGTGCCGGGATTAAAGGTGTGCGCCACCACTGCCTGGCTAATTCCATTTTCTTTATAGATAAGTAATAATCTGTTGTGTAAATGTGCCATATTTGCATACATTTGTCAGTTGATGGCCATCTACTTTGTCCCCACTCCCACCCCCATCTTGGCTATTGTGAATAGAGCAGTGATAAATGTGAATGAGCAGGTATCTCTAGAGTAGGATAGGATAGAGTGGCCCTTTGAGTGTATAACCAGGGTGGTAGAGCTGGGTCATACATTAGGTCTCTTTCTAGCTTTCTGAGGCACCTCCATACTGACTTCCATGTGGAAGCATGCCCACCAGCAGGGAATAAGTGTTTCCTTTCCCACACATGCACAGCAGCATTTCTTGTCATTTGTGTTTTGTTGTGTCAACAGGAGGGTCTCACTGTAGCCTTGGCTGCCTTGAAACTATGTAGATCAAGCTGTCCTTGAATTCATAGTGATCTACCTGCTCCTTATGGAATGTTGGGATCAGGGGCCACCAAGCCTGGCTAATTAATGTTTATTTTATATTAGTCATTATCTTTGGGGTAAGATGAAATCTCAGACAAGTTTTAGTTTACATTTCTCTAATGGCTAAGGATGGTCAACATTTTTTAAGAGTTTCTTGTCTGCGCAGTGGTGGTGGCGCACGCCTATAATCCCAGCACTCTGGAGGCAGAGGCAGGTGGATTTCTGAGTTGGAGGCCAGCCTGGTCTACAGAGTGAGTTCCAGGACAGCCAGGACTACACAGAGAAACCCTGTCTCGAAAAAACAAAAAACAAAAAACAAACAAAAAAAAAAAAAGAAAAAGGAAAAAAAGTGTTTCTTAGCCATTTGTATTTCATCTTTTGAGAACTCTGTTCAGAGATCTATGCCCCTTTTTAAACTGGATTGTTAGTTTGCTTGTTTAATTTTGAGTTCTTTATATTTTCTAGATACTAACCCTCTGTTAGATGTATAACTGGCAAATTTTCTTATTCTGTAGACTGCCTCTTTACTTGTGTGAGTCCTTTGCTGTACAAACCCTTTTTAGTTTCATTTATTGTTGATCTTAATGCCTGTGCTGTTGGGGTCTTTCCTGTTCAATATAGTGCTTTCCTGACCAAAAGTGGTAGCACGCTCATTTAATCCTAGCAGTTGGAAGGCAGAGGCAGGCAGATCTTTGTGAGTTCCAGGACAGCCAGGGCTACACAGAGAAACTGTCTCAAAACAAACAAACAAACAAACAAACAACAAAAACAAAAACCCTTTCCTGTGGCAGTTAATTCAAGCATATCCTCTGCCTTCTCCTCTGTCAGAGTTAGGGTATCAGGTCTGATGTTGAGGCCCTTGATCTATTGGTGGTTGTTTTGTGCACAGTGAGAGATAAAGATTGAATTTCATCTTTATATATCCAGTTTTACCAGCACCATTTATCAAAGATGCATGGTGGCACGTGTCTTTAATCTCAGCACTCATACTTTGGTACTTGCAGGCAGAGGCAGGAGGATCTCTGAGTTTAAGGCCAACCTGGTCTACATAGTTCCAAGACCACATAGAGAGACCCCTTCCCAGAAAAAACAATGTTGAAGATGCTGTCTCTTCAATGTTTGTTGTTGGCTTTTTTTTTTTTTGTCAAAATTCAATGACTCCAAGCCTGAGTCCTCAATTGACATCCATTGATGAGTGAATCTGTTCTTCTGCCAGTACTATGCTGTTTTCATCCCTGCAGCCGTGTAGAATGAAATCTGGGATGGTGCTATCTCCTTTGATAATTTGAAAGAGCCCCCATAGGCTCACATTGGTCCCTAGTTGGTAGAACTGTTTGGGAAGATGGAGGAGGTGTGGCCTTGTTGGAGGAGGTGTGTCATTGTGGGCAGGCTTTGAGGTTTCAAGAGACTGCTGTGATTCCCAGTGCTCTTAGTTGTTGATCAGAATGTGAGCTCTCAGCTGTTCCTTCACTTTGCCATCATGGCTCTGACTTTGGAACAGTAAGCCAAATTAAACACCATGGTCATGGTGTTTTATTACAGCAATAGAAAAAAGTGAGATACCTCCAGCAGATTTTTTGTTGTTTGGCATTGTTTTGACAATCCTGGTTTTGGTTTGGTTTTGATGTATTTCCATATGAAATTTCAGATATTTTTCAATTTCTGAAGGAATTGCATTGGAATTTTGATTCATTTAATCTGTAGATTAAACTAACCTGTTTTTGGCAGGATGGCCATTTTCACAATAGTAATCCTGCCAATCTATGAGCATAGGAGGCTTTTTCTTCTGCTATCTTCTTCAATTTTCTTTTTTAGTTTTATTTATTTATTTGTGTGTGTGTTTTCATTATACAGGTTTTCCCCTGTGGTTAGATTTTACTTTGTTTCTTTCTTTTTCTTTTTCTTTTCTTTTTTTTTTTTTTTTTTTGGTTTTTCATGACAGGGTTTCTCTGTGTAGCCCTGGCTGTCCTGGAACTCACTCTGTAGACCAGGCTGGCCTCCAACTCAGAAATCCGCCTGCCTCTGCCTCCCAAGTGCTGGGATTAAAGGTGTGCGCCACCACGGCCCTTTGTCCCTTTCCTTACTTGTCATTTGTACACATGTGAACACTGCTGACGTTGTGTGTGTTAAGTTTGTGTCTTGCTACTTTGTTGAATGTAACTATCAGCTGTAGGAGTTTTCTAGCAGACTCTTTAGGGTCTTTAAATACAGAATTGTATGATCTACAAATATATTTTGACTTCTTCCTTTACTATCTGTTTTTCCTTTGTCTCCATGATTTGTCTTATTGCTTCAAGTACTGTGCTGAACTGGGGTGGGAATCATGGAATCTTGTCTTGTTTTCGATCTTAGTGGAAATACTTTTTGAGTTTTTCCTCATTTAAGATGATGTAGGCTGTGGGCTTTTTGTATATTGCCTCTTTGTGTTGAGATATGTCCCCTGTACCCCTGCTCTCTCAGTAAATGGATGTTGGATTTTGTCAAAGGTCTTTTCTGCCTCTAATGAGATGTCTATTATATGGTAGATTGTGGTTATTGATTTACATATGTTGAACCATCCAACTTGATCATGGTAGATAATCTTTTGATCTTGAATTCAGCTTGTAAGTATCTTGCTGAGAAATTTTGTTTCTATTCATAAGAGATAGTGGCCTGTAAATTTTTTCTTTTCTCTTTTGGTTGGTTTTAGTATCATGGTAATATTGGCTTTATAGAGGGAATTTGGAAATGCTCCCTCCTTTTCTATTTTGCAGAATCATTTGAAGAGTATTGGGTTTGTTTGTTTGTTAAACAGGGGAACTGCTGCTGGGCATGGTGGCACACCCTTTACTTCTTTTCCTCTTTATCTTTTTAAAGATTTATTTTATATACATGAAGATTTATTTATTTTGCACTGTTGCTGTCAGACACACCAGAAGAGGGCATCGAATCCCATTACAGACGGTTGTGAGCCACCATGTGATTGCTGGGAATTGAACTCAGGACCTCTGGAAGAGCAGTCAGTGCTCTTAACCGCTGAGCCATCTCTCCAGGTGGTTAAGAGTATTGTTAGTCCTTCTTTGCAGGTCTACACTTAATACATCTGGCTCTGAGCGTTTTTTAGTTTGGAGATGTCTTACTGAGGGTTTCTATTCCATGATTAAACACCATGAGCACAAGCTACTTGAGGAGGAACAGGTTTATTTTGCTTATACTTCTACATCAAAGAAAGTCAGGGCAGGCTGTTTGCTGGCTTGTTCCCCATGGTTTGCCCAGCCT
Source organism: Rhynchomys soricoides (assembly GCA_019843965.1). NCBI lineage: Eukaryota > Metazoa > Chordata > Mammalia > Rodentia > Muridae > Rhynchomys > Rhynchomys soricoides. The sequence goes on along the minus strand of JADRCH010000205.1, from coordinate 931,251 downwards.
GCTTTCTTATAGCACCCAAGATCACTAGCCTATGAGTGCTACTGCCCACAGTGTGTTGGGACCTTCAACGTGAATTATCAATCAAGAAAATGCACTCCAGGCTTATGCACAGGTCAATTTGTTGTTGGGGGCGTTTTTCTCAGCTGAGCACCCCTCTTCCAAAATGACTCCAGCTATCTCAAAACCAGACAGCATGGGAGATTTTCAATTACTGTTTCTGTCCCAATGGGTGTTGCGGATCTACTTAAGATTATTTTCTTCATCTTGACCTAACTTAGGTTGTGAATATATATATATATATATATATATATATATATATATATATATATATATATATGTATCTCAAAATTCTTTTTTAGATTTTTCAGTTTGGTAGAGTATATTTTTTAAAAAATATTTATTTACTGTATGTGTACGTCTGTGCCACATGTGTGCCTTGGGCTCATGGAGACCAGAAGGGGGTATTGGATCCTCTGGTTCTGGAGTTAAAGATGGTTGTAAGCTGTCATGTGAGTGCTGGAAATCCAACCTAGGTCTTGTGGAAAGCAGCTGGTGTTCCCAACTACTGAGGGCCCAGTTTGACGTTGGTGATGCCACCCCTGGGTGCTATAAGAAACCAGGTGGAGGGCTGGAGAGGTGGCTCAGCACTTAAGAACACTGACTGCTCTTCCAGAGGACCCATGTTCAATTCCCAGCACCCATATGTCAGCTCACAACTGTCTGTAACTCCAAAATCTGATACCCTCACACTAACATATATGCAGGCAAAACACCAAAGCACATAAAATAAAAATAAAAGAATCAGGTTGAGCAAGCTACAAGATCAAGCCACTAAACAGTGCTCCTCCAAGGCATTTGCTTCAGTTTCTGCCTCCAGGTTCCTGCCTTGGTTTCCTGTCCCGCCTTGCCTGGATAATGGACTATAAGCTGTAAGAGGAAATAAATCTTTCCTCCCCAAGTTGCTTTAAGATCATGCTGCTGTTATCACAGCAGTAGAAACCTAAGACAGCTACTGCCTTCGCTGGTTGTGAAGTGTGTTTCTTGGAGGCAGGAAAAGATAGATCCTATTATCTGATCCATTCTGTTAGCCTGTGTCTCTCCATTGAGAAGTTGAGACCGTTTATTTTATTATTGAACAATGCATATTAAGCCCATTCATTTATTTATTGCCTTGTGAGACCTCTTCTGATTTGGTGTTCCTGTTTATTTTCTCCTTCAGCCTTCTTGGGTGTGATTAGTTTCCTTTTCAGACCTCAGTGTTTTCTCCAGAGCTGGCTTAGGAGTCATATTTTAAAAGATGTTTTATAGTATTCTAAAGTTCTGGCATATTGTGTTCTTATATTTTTTATATGATTTTTTTTTTGACTGAGTGATTTTTGCCTATATTGATTTATTTTGAGATAGGGTCTTGTTGTGTAGCCCTGACTGGCTTTGAATTTGCAGAGATGCAGCTGCTCCTGCCTCCTGAGGGCTGGGATTAAAGGCACACACCACCACACCCACCTTTCTTAGATATTTTTGGCTTTGGCACAGGGCCAGTCATTTTCTTCTTTTGATAATGTCTCTCTATTCCAGGCTGATCTCAACCACTAGTTTTTTTTTCTCAGAACTTCGGGGACAAAAATTCTTCCAGTTTCTGATAATGCTTGTAGGTATGCCAAATACTTTCTATTAAAATTTATTCATTTATTTTGTGTAGGTCACAAACATCTGAGGGCTTACTCTGAAGAATTAAAATTTATTGGTCTGGGGTATAGCCCAAGCATAGTTGCATATTGTTTTCAGTTGGCTGTCTCATGTACATTGGATTATTCTCATTGCTGTGTCTTCTATGTCTGGGTCTGGCACATAGTAGGCACTCACTGAGTAACAGCTGAATAAATAATCAAATGGAGCATGTTTCATAAGGGATGATAAAAAAGGAGGCACAGACATCCCTTTTGCTTTCCCAATAGGATATTAAAATCAAATGCATATAAAAGGTATTCAGAACCCCAGAGAATTCAAAACACTATCCAATTCCCTAGGTCATCTTGCCATTGGTTGTGAATTTGAATGTTAAATTAGGTGCAGTATCACCTTGTTTTCTGCCCTGAGCCACACACCTAGTTCGTTGGCCACATGCAAAATCAGCCTGGGGACAGAACCACAGGAAGTGGCCCATGCTGTCTCATCCCCTCACCTTGGCTGTGGCTGTGGGAGGAGTAGGTGGAAGACAGGAGGGCTCTAGAAGGCTCCATGCGGGAAGACCCACCGTCAGCAGGTGGGGGCCACCTGGTTTCAGTTCTGGGGAGCAGAGGGTTACAGATACATGCTAGGCCAGCCAGAAGTCACTCACAGCACATGGTGACCTTTCCTCTCCCAGCTCAACAGCCTTTTAAGGACACTTGGGGAAAGTAATGGCCTTGAGGTGGGCAGGAATGCTAAGGCCAGACCCTGGCTGTGTGTGTCTCAGTGGAGGCAGGCTAGGTTATCTCCATGAGCTGGTCACAGATAAAGCGTTTGCCCCGTGTGGGTGGGTAGAACACCAGTGGGACAGACAGTGGGGAACAAAATCAAGCTGCTTTTGATGTACTTGGGCTTGCTTAGTCAAAACAGAACTGGCAGTTTGAAACTTTTTTGTATTTTGAGAGAGAATATGGCCTATGTAGGTATAAACTGTGGGGGGGGGGGGCATGCTACAGTGTCTAAGGACAAGTTTGTGGAGTCCCTTATCACCAGGTTTGTCCTGCAAGTGAGTTTACCTGCTGAGCTGGCCCTAAACTTTTTTTTCCACGTAAAGTGATTTTATTGCTTGAGTACACAGGATAGATTCGTGGCACTATAGAAGAGGCTGTGGATGACTCAAGCTTCAAGCTGGGTGGGAGAACCTGCTTAGTCTTATGAGACAATTATGAAATCAGATCTCTGGCAGATTTTAAGGAATTTAGCATCCTTAACTGTCCATTTCATCTCAAGATGCTTGCAAACAGCCACCACTTTAATTAAAAGATAAGGTGTGTGGGGGGGAGGGGGGATGAAGAGATGGCTTAGCGGTTAAGAGCACTGACTGCTCTTTTGGTCCTGAGTTCCATTAATGGGATCCAATGCCCTCTTCTGGTGTGTTTGAAGACAGCTACAGTGTACTCACATACATAAAGAATCTTTAAAAAAAAAAAAAAAAAAAGGTTTATTATGTGTTATGTCTCTAAGTGGGTATATGCATATGGGTACAGATATCTCTGGGGGCCAGAAGAGGTATGGGATCCTTGTAGCTAGAGTTAGTTACAGGTGGTTGTCAGCTGCCTGACATGCTGGCAACTGAAATCCGGTCCTTTGCAAGAACACAGCTCCTGAACACTCTTTTTTCTTAAACAGTGTATTCTATTTCAGTGTCAGATCAACTAGAATTAGAAAGCACACCAGTCTCTTTTTCTGTGCAACAAGGAGCAAAGGACAAACATGTAATGGCGAGTACATTGGTTTTCAGGTGGTGAGAGCAGTAGAGTGGGTATCTAGGGCCTGGGGAAGACCTTCTGGGAAGGACCCTCCCACAACAGTGCTGTGGGTGGAAGGGTGATCACCACGAATAAGCTCACTGGGAAAGGAAGGTGTCAGAGTTCAGAGGAAGACTGCAAAGAGCTACCAACCTACCCACCCACCCACCCTGTTCTCAGCTGTGAGACTCCAGGGACTACATGCTCCTTCCCACCTGTATTTTTCTCCCAATTTCCCAGCTCTCAGGCAGTTTTAACCCAATGATGTGAGCGCCTGAGATACACCAGGTGCATTGTGGGTAGTCAGTAGACACCACTCTTCCTTTGCTTAAGGCGATGCAATAGAAAGAGGTGTTTACAATAAAAGACCCAAGAACTGGGGCAGGAGTACAGACCAAGCCTTGCTCAGGAAGTGTGGCACAGGTGCTAGGAGGAGCAGGCCCAGGGACCTTGAAAACCTGCCAGTGGCTAGAAGTTTGTTACCAGGTGCTAACATAGGAATAGGCCTTTCGAATCTAGTAAAAACACAACAGCCAATAGGGGAGTTGAAGTTATTTTTAGTTTAAAGAACAAAAACAGCTTTCCAAGGCAGACAAAGTAAACTGAAGGTTAGAAGGAAGGTGGGTGGGGCTTAACATAGGCTCTTATTCCAGAGCCTGGGAAGGAGAGCTGAGCTCTCCTAGGGACCGACTGCATCATCAGAGGCACTCCTTGGGGTGGGCAGAGCTACCTTGATCAATGGCATGGTCTACACGGGCTCTCAGGCAGCCACCAAGTGCCCACTGGCATGATTAACACTATTACTCTTGGGGACATTAAGTTAAGGAATGACATAGGACGCCAGGACAGCAGCTATTCAGTTGGATTCTGAATCACAATCAGGAAATAGTCTTTATCTGAAAGAGAGAAAAACATAAAAACAAATCACTAAATGTAAACCAGGAGAAAGCTAAGAGTAAACACTAACCATACAATGCAGGAAGGAGGAAAGCTTTCAGAAGAGCACCAGTGGCAGGCTACTTTCCACAGCTGGGAACAGGAAAAAACAAGTTTCTTACTGTCTCCTGCCAAGTGGCTGATGGGAAATAAACTGCCTCTGCAGCATACTCTTTTAATTTTTATTATTAAGCAAGATAAGATTTGGAGGCTGGTAAGATAACCTGAGTTCAACCCCCAGGGCTCACATGGTAAAAGGAAACAACCAATTCCTAAGGGTTTGCACTCCAACCTCTGCAGTTGAGTGTGCAAGCGCGCGTGCGCGCGCGCGCACACACACACACACACACACGCACACGCACACAAGTGAGATTTTAACAATATGACTGACAGATACCTTAGTCCATCCTATGCAGCTTACTGACTGGCCTGGCCTGTGGCTGATCTCTACCTTCCTCAATATGCATCCCCCACCCAAGAATACTTTGAAAGGTCACAGGAAGTTAATTGTTTCTTTGAAGCACTTTCCAATGATAGTCTCATGAATCAGACTCTCCACAGAAATAGGCCTCATTTATCAAGGAAACTGGGCAAAGTGCTGTCTGTCTGGGCAAACCTCTCTGATTTTGATCATTTTCTTGTGGTACTAGGTCAGGCAGGGTCTTGTAAGTGCTAGGCAAGTACAGTGAGGTATTTTTTGTTTGTTTGTTTTTGGTTTTTCAAGACAGCGTTTATCTCTGGCTGTCCTGGAACTCACTCTTTAGACCAGGCTGGCCTCGAACTCAGAAATCCGCCTGCCTCTGCCTCCCAAATGCTGGGATTAAAGGTGTGCGCCACCACTGCCCGGCTGAGGTATATTCTTAATCCCGAATTCATTTATGTATTTTAGATGCAGGTGACTCTGCTCACCAAGCATGTCCATTGAAGTTATGCAGCATATTTTAGACATGTGGGCTTGTGCATGGATGTTCTGATCTCGATGAGAAGGACAGTGGTCTGCAGGTATACAGTATACAGAACTTGCCCTTAAGTTCTGTATCGACTGTACTCTGCCAGGATTAGCTAGGTCATGGATAAGCTTTCTCAGGTGGCACCTCAACGAACTCTCAAATCACTCTTGATGGGTGCTACTGGGCTACCACTTTACTAATAAACCATGACAACTAACCACTACAAGTGACTACAGCTTCATAGCTAAGCAATCTGCACACGTAATTAACAAGCTAAAAGCAAAAATATACACAACCAACAAAAGTTCTAAATCTTGCAATACATCAAGTACCTGTAGGAGGCAATGTTTTATAATCGAACGTTTAAAAATGTACTCTTTCTGTGCTCATGTTCATGCTGAAGCAGGCAGGTAGAGTTCAGAAGAGTGGTTCTTGCAGGAGCTTTTGAAAGTGGTTAGCCTTTATCATGTAGAAGCCCAGACTCAAGCTCAGGTGGTCAGGTGTAGCAACAAGAGCCTTTACTGGCTGAGCCATCCGGACAGCTGGGATATGATAGTAAAGTTGCTTTGTGCTGTATCAGAGAGGTCAAGAAGTCTAACTATGTTACATACCTTAATTTGCTAAAATATGAAGCGCTAAACTTCTGAGAAGCCACAAGCAGTCCATTTCTGTAAGAAGAGACTAGACCTCTTCCTTCTGGGCAGGGTCATTCCAGTCTGCCCACACTGTATGGTGGGACCATGCTGGGGCTGCCTTGCAGCAGTCCTCAGGTAGTCTAGCCCTACTCAAAGATGCTCTGGTCCCAAACCCTGCATTTCTGGATTGACCACATAAAACTGGGCACATAAAAGTATGTAGTCACTGGGCAGTGGTGGTGCACACCTTTAATCCCAGCACTTGGGAGGCAGAGGCAGGTGGATTTCTGAGTTTGAGGCCAGCCTGATCTACAGAGTGGGTTCCAGGACAACCAGGGATATATAGAGAAACCCTGTCTCAAATATATAAATAAATAAATAAATAAATGTATGTATGTAGGTAGGTAGGTAGGTAGTACTGATTTTCATCTGAAACACCATATCCCAGAGGCTGGAGCGACAGCTCAGCAACTGGTTAAGAGCACTCACTGCCTTTGCAGAGACCCTGCAGTCAGACGGCAGCTCATAGTGCTCTGTCCCTCCAGCTTCAGGGGGTCTGGTGCACTCTTCTAAGCTCCACTGATACTGCATGGACACACACATTCCCAGGCACAAATACATAGATGTTTAGACACCACGGCCCAGACATCCTTAATCCTAACCCTCTACTGAACCCACCCTAATCCACAATAGGGGAAATCTCTGCAATAGGAGGAAATTAAAGCCATCTGGGGTCTAGACATAGTGGCATATGCCTTTGATCCCAGTACCTGAGAGGCAGTACCTGAGTTCAAGACTGGCTTGGTCTACTTGTCCTGGTTCCAGAACAAGTGGGGATATGTAGAGAAACCTTATCTCAAAACAACAAAAGCCATCTGTTGAATGTATTTGTTAAATACTGTGCTTCCAAGTCCCTGCCCTCACAGAACTCACTGTGGAAAAGAGAAAACAGTGAAAATGTAGCTAAGTAGCTGGCTAGCAGGCAATAAGGAATCAAAAGCATGTTTCTGCAGGAGGACTGCATGAAGGGGGATGCAACAGTGTGGTGGCCCCAAGAAACAGCACTGTTTATGGCCACCTCAACATGTCACACAACCTTCAGCACAACTAGAATATGAATGAGAGACACTGACCACCAGCCAGGCCAAGTGCCAGCATGTACACTCCCTATAGACTTTTCCACATGCTGTCCATGTGAGGGTCTGGCCATCGATTTCCACTGATGAGACTGGAGAGACTTAGCCTGTGAACCCCGAGGAGAACTCAAGCACCAACAGTCCTCAGAGACTCTTGATGGCCATGGTCTTCAAGAACAAATTGGAGGTGCTATTGCACTGAGCTGAGTCCTCTGTGGTCAGGACTTCCAGACATCTCTGGAACTTTAGGTGGAGAGACACTGTCTACTGTTTGTCTCTGTGGCACCATGTCATCTGTCCTTTACACTGCGCTTCTAGCTCTGCCACTGGGCACCTCAAGTCTGCACTGACATAACCACTAAGTGAAAAGATGATCCCCAGTCCCAGTTTTATGGAAACAGAGATCTGTCCTCCATAGCCCCATGGCAGGAAGTTGGGGTAGGGGTGGACTTTTCATTAAAATTTGATTGTAAGGCTTAGCTCTATGATCTTAACATATTCTTCCCAATGATGTATATTCCAGAGGGTCCCAGCAGCACAGACCTCTACCTAATGTTTTATAGATGTGGTTGTGGGAAGCATCAGTTGGCAAGAGCTATTTAAGCATACACAGCACATTTTAAGAATAAATGCACTGACAGTTCTTTTGTGAGTGACTCAGGTTCTCCTTCCCATCTTTCTAGTCAGGCAGACTGGGCTGGAGCAAGAGGAGGCCTGGGAACAGAATCCACATTGGTCTCCTGCTAGAACTGGCTGGTGCCCCCATCCCCCAACAGGGTTTGTATATCTCTGATTGTCCTGGAAATCACTCTCCACCAGGCTGGCCTCGAACTCAAGATCCACCTGCCTCTGCCTCCTGAGTACCGGGATTAAAAGCGTGTGTTACCATGCCTAGCACCTCAACTCATAGTCATAGCACTTCCTGCCGTAAGCACCTCAGCTCACAGGATCAGATCTACACAGCTGAGCCTGGAGTCTGAGGCACCTTCTGAGTTGGATCCACTTTTTATACCTTCCTTAGTTAACCTGTTCTGCAAACTGAGGCTCCATTATGTAAGATAAGAATTCATGCATGTCCAGACATGGCTTTGCAGAAGGACAGGGAGCAGTAACCACACACAAGTCCTGTAGACTGTCTGTGAGTGCGAGTTAGAGAAGGCAGAGCAGGAGGCATCCCATGCCTTCCCTCTGTGGTTCCCATCCGTGTGGGCTCCTCCCAATGTGAGCATCTCATTACCCTGAGAATAATGATCCTAAGGCTTAAACACAAGCTTATACTACCCAGCTAAGCCTTTTACTGATGACTCATAGCGACCTGCTCCAGTGGTGTGGGGAGCTGGCTACATGGGTTCATACAGGAACAGCTCTTCCACCCTTCTGACTCATATCTTTCTGGCTCTTAAGATTCCGTTCCAACATTACTTTTACTGAGAAATCGTTGTTGATTGCCCAGGCAGAACTAATCAACCCTTCTGTACTGGCTAGTTTTGTGTATCAACTTGACACAAGCTGGAGTTATCACAGAGAAAGGAGCTTCAGTTGAGGAAATGCCTCCATGAGATCCAGTTGTAAGGCCTTTTCTCAATTAGTGATCAAGGGGGGAGGGCCAACTGTGGGTGGTGCCATCTGTGGGCTGGAAGTCTTGGGTTCTATAAGAAAGCAAGCTGAGCAAGCCAGAAGCAAGCAAGCCAGTAAGGAACATCCCTCCATGGCCTCTGCATCAGCTCCTGCTCCTTGACCTGCTTGAGTTCCAGTCCTGACTTCCTTTAGTGATGGAAATGTAAGCCAAATAAACTCATTCCTCCCCAACTTGCTTCTTGGTCATGATGTTTGTGCAGAAATAGAAAACCTGACTAAGACATCTTCCATGTCCCAAATTCTTTTTCTTTTCTTTCTTTCTTTTTTTTTGTTTTTTTTTTTTTTTTGAGACAGGGTTTCTCTGTGTAGCCCTGGCTGTCCTGGAACTCACTCTGTAGACCAGGCTGGCCTCGAATTCAGAAATCTGCCTGCCTCTGCCTCCCAAATGCTGGGATTAAAGGCGTGCGCCACCACTGCCCAGCATGTCCCAAATTCTTATGGAATTCTTACCAAGTTGAAAATGGCAAGCATTAAGGTTTGTGTTTTTCTCCCTCATGAAACCACAATTCCTCTATGAGGCTTGCTGAAGATCACTGGTGGATATCACCCGATAGTGACTAAGAAGTGAAGCAAGTTAACTCTTTACACTCACGAGGCCTACCTAGAACCTGTGGAGACACTAATGTGTCACACTCTCCTGATAAGCCACAGAGAACCTGCTACAGGTTCACAAACTAAATGTGAAGGTACAAGACCCTTACCTGGTGCCACCATAATTTCATTTTTCTTGGAGCGAATTCGAAGGAAGGTTAGGTCATTCTGGGGGTCAATTTCACGCACGGTGCTCCGTGCCTTCAAGATGAAGTTGTGCATGAGGTTTGCATACTGCGTAGTAGTGGGGTTGTCCATTGTGCTCTTGATGGGAATGCCTGGGAAGGACAAATCAAAACCAAGGAGAAAAGAGGTTGGGAGCTGGAGAGAGATGGCTCAGTTGGGTTAGGAGCACTGGTTGTTATGCCTGCGGTCCTGAGTTCAATTTCCAGTAACGACACACACACGGTGGCTCACAACCATCTATAATGGGATCTGGTACCCTCTTTTTTTTAATGCAGATGTACAGGAAAACAGAATGCTCATATACACAAATACATAAATCTTTTTAAAAAAAAAAAGAGAGAAAAAAAGGAAAAAAACAACAAAAAGCAAAACCAACAACAACAACAAAGAGGTTGAAAAGGAGGAAGAAAGAGAAGAGGTCAGCTTATGCTGAGACATACCGGACATAAGCCATTACTGTTCTTGGTAAGGCTGGCTGAGCTGTAAGCATATATACCTATGAAAATGCTTCCCTACCCCAATGTGTTTCTGTGTAAGCGCATTGCTGTCTTTACAACAGCCCAGTAATTTGGAGGTATAGCTCAGTCGTTTCTCTGTGTAGTCTGAGACCTGGGTCCAGTACCTAGCACAACACAACTCTGATGGTTTGTATATGCTTGGACCAGGGCGAGGCACCATTAGGCCTTGTTGGAGTGGGTACATCACTGTGGGCGTGAGCTTTAAGACCCTCATCCTAGCTGCCTGGAAGTCAGTCTTTTAACTGCCTTCAGAACAAGATGTAGAACTCTCAGCTCCTCCAGCCCCACACCTGCCTGGATGCTGCCATGTTCCCATCTTGATGATAATGGACTGAACCTCTGAACCTGTGTGCCAGCCCCAATTAAATGTTGTCCTTATAAGAGTTGCCTTTGTCATTGTGTCTGTTCACAGCAATGGAAACCCTAACTAAGACAGTTGTACCAGGAGTGGGATATTGCTGTGACAGGCCTGACCATGCTTTTGTTTGTTGGATTTTGGGACTTTGGATTGGGAAGCAGTGGAATGCTTCAAATGGGGCTTAATGGGCCATCCTAGTAAGAATCTGGAAGACTTTGTTGCTGAGAGTGATTTGAACTGCGCAGACCTGGCCCAAGAGATTTCAGTGGAGACAAATTTCAGTGTGTGGAGTAGAGACTGTTTGTGGTATTTTGGTGAAGAATGTGGCTGCTTTTTGTCCTTGTCTGAAGAGTCTGCCTTTGCATTGACAAAGGAAGTCTCAAAAAGCTCAACAGAGACTTTGTTCTCTGGTTTAATTTTATGAAGAACATTTTAATGAAAAGGAGCAAGCTGAGAAGGGAAAAATACAAAATGTATTTTTTGAGTATTAAAGGGGCACCAGGAAGTGAAATGGAGCTGAGTCCTGTGTTCTAGAAGACAGCAGATTAAGGGAGTAGGACTTTGGAGCAAGATCCCACCCAAATAAGTTTAGGTTCATAGGTCCAGGCATGGTGATATACACCTTTAATCCCAGGAGACAAAGGCTAGCAGATCTCTGAGTTCAAGGCCAGCCTGGTAGAGAGAAGGTTCCAAGTAGAAAAAAGCTTAAATCTAGGCATGGTAGACCACACCTTTAATCCCAGCACTTAGGAGACAGTCATGCAGATCTCTGAATTCAAAGTCAGTCTACAGAGCAAGTTCCAGGATAACCAAGCTTACGAAGAGAGTAAATTCACTGAAAACAGAAAGCTGGTGATGATGTAATAGAACAAGGGGACCATGTTCCAGCTCCAGCAAGCAGCAGAACTCAGCAGCTTCAGCCATGTGGCTCTGGCTTTAGAGTCAAGAATAGAAGGGACTACTGGGACAACTGATGCTGGTTAGCTGGAGCTAAGAAATTAGTGGTGATCAAGAAGAGACCAGCATCACTGAAGTGTAATTTGGGAAGTGTTTTCTGAGAGTACAGAGAAACTGTGTTCCAGAGATGGCCAAGTTTGTACCTCGTGCTGCAGCTGTACTTGGTAATATGTAAGAGTCACTCAGGTGGTACTGGTTTTGAAAGCATGAAGGGGTCATGAAGAGCAGCTGAGGCTTGGCTCTGTGAGAGGCCACGGAAGGCCATTGGTGAAGGTGCAGCCTCAGTTGTAGTTGATGGCCCAGGACTAAAGGGGTCATGCAAAGGAGTTGAGGCTTGGCACCATAAAGAGAGCCTAGGAGAGGCTATTGGTGAAGCCTACTTGCAGCGGAAGACCCCAGTGTATTGGAGATGCCAGTATCATGGGATGATCACCAAGAACAGCAGTGGCAGTGGAGTGGAGTCAACTAGTATCTAGAGTGCTACCAAGGGCAGAGCTGGAGAAGTGACACAAGCCCTTTGGAAGGGCCCAGAAGATCATGTGTGGATCCCAGACACTGGAACAAGAAGCTGTAAAGTTGATGTTGCCTTAGAGACCCCAAGATGTTAGAAATGCCAGAGCAGTGAGATACCAGCCAAGGAAAGCTGCTAACAGGGAGTGGCACCAGCCCAAGAGAATGAAGTTTGTTGCTGCTGAATGCCAGATCTGCCAACAGCAGTCAACAAGGATGAAAGGAGTTGGGGATCTGAAGATTGCTTTGACATCAGACATAGAGAAGTGGAGTTTGGAGTTTGCCCAGCTGGTTTTCTGTCTTGCTTTGGTCCAGTATGTTTGACTTTAGATGGGATTACAGTTAAGAGACTGCTTGAATCTCAGAAGAGACTTTGGACTTTTTTTTTTTTTGGTTTTTTGAGACAGGGTTTCTCTGTGTAGCCTTGGCTGTCTTGGAACTCACTCTGTAGACTAGGCTGGCTTCGAACTCAGAAATCCACCTGCCTCCTCCCCCCCTCCCCCCTCCCCCCGAGTGCTGGGATTAAAGGTATGTGCCACCACTGCCCAGTGAGACTTTGGACTTGTCTTCTCCTAGCAGCCTTCAGTTGAAGATGTAGAACTCTCAGCATCTCCTGTACCGTGCCTGCCTGGATGCTGCCATGCTCCCACCTTAATGATAATGGACTGAACCTCTGAATCTGTAAGCCACTCCCAATTAAATGTTGTCTAAGAGTTGCCTTGGTCATGGTGTCTGTTCACAGCAACAAAACCCTAACTAAGATGACAACAAACCATAAAAAGAGCCCAAGAAGTAAGAGAGTCCATACATCCAGCATCCTCCTATTGCTGGGTGCTTAGGCTAGGAGTTTATTGATATAATTAAGCAGCCAATGACTATCATTGTGTATTAAGTCTCTCCTTTTGAAGACTGAACAATTAAACGAACACTGTCATCACTGGTGCCTGCTGTCATGATGGTGAGAGATGAGGCTTGAGCCACATTCTGTTATCAGGTGCCTGTGAACTGGATATGACCTGTCAGAAGGCTCCATCCAAGAGAAGTCTGGATACTTTCGAAGAATGTGTTACAGGTGACTCCTCACATCCAAGTGGCTAGACATGGGCCCTTCGAATCTGGCCAACAGTGAACAAGCAGCTTGGAGATTAGCCAAAGGCAGCCTTCCAACCGTATTTTGTTAGGCACCAGGAACCTGTGAAGCAGCTGAGCAGGAGAGTGAAGGCACAGGAATGGGCAGCAGTGTCATTTGTCTTTAAGGGACTGATGCTGGGACCTCAATGTTGCTACTGGGGCCTAGATGACAAAAACATGCAGCCCTGAGCCCTGTGAGGCCTCTCGACAGCTGTACTTTTCTGAGGGTTGCAGTGTGACTGGTGCCTGCTGTAATCTACCCACCATGGGATGGTCCTAAAGGAAGGACCCTCGAGTCTGACGGCATCCCAGTACTGGGCAGTTTTTCCTTAAAGTAGTTACAACCCCAGCACCACACTGTTAGGAAAGCAGATATTGTACGTCTCCCACTAGACTATACATTCCCTGGGGGCAGGACCCAATCTCATTTGCTCACTAGCATCTGTGGTTACATGTGAAGCATCTACTGATGTTGGTATTTGAGTTATTATTGGAGTTTACCTTCAGATAACAGAATGAGTTTAGTTATATATCAAGTAGGCAAATGTTAAGGTGCCAGCAAACTTAACCATTCAGCGGCTCACTCTAAAAAGGAGGTAAGGGAGCAGAAACCAAAATACTTGGAAGAATTTTAAACAAGGACAAAATTAAGAAGGATGACAGAGGTGGGGCCTCACAGGTGCCTACTACTATTAGACAACCTTAGTTCCAGTCCTTTTCCTCACAACGCTGTGTAGCTTGCAGAATCATGTAGTTACTGGGGAAGCACACTTCTGTGGCATGGTGCAGTCACGTGCTCCCAGAACAAAAATATCTACCCAGGCCCTTCAACGGGGCTGGGGGGGGGTAGAGCATTCACCCAGTATATACAAGGCAAGGGGTCTGCTCCAGCACTGAGAAAAGAAACATTTACTAGATACTGCTACCAAGCATACATTCTGTACTAACCTAGGTGAGCTAGAAGCTCAAGAACCAGATACTTTGTTGACAAAGCAGAGGCTGTACAATCCTACTAGGGTACATCCTTAGCTACCCTGCCCTCTTTGATTTTTGGAGCCCAGGATCTCATGCATGCTGTCCTTGAACTCGCTATGTTGCTGAGGATTTTTTTAAAGCCCAGTTCTTGGGCCTCTATCTCCCAAGTGCTGGATTATAGGCTAGTGCCACCATGCCAGGTATCTACTTGATCTCTCTGAATCTGAATTTCCTTGTGGTAAAATGGGTTATGGTAAGAAATAAATAAATAAATAAATAAATAAATCCCTCCTCTTTGATCAGGGTCTCATTATGTAGCCTTGGCCAACCAAGAACTCATGATATGGACCAGAATAGCCTGAAATTTACCATGGTCCTCCTGAGTAGTGGCATTGCAGGTTCACGGCTACATAAAGACTTAGCTGCTGGTGTTTCTTTTTAAAAATATTTATGTATATGTATGTATTCCTAAGGGGGGCACCATGTGCATGCAGCAGACTGTGGTGGTTAGAAGGGGAATCAAATCTCCCAGAACTAGAGATACAGGCAGTTGTAAACAGCCCTAGAGCTTAGCTTCTTTGAAGAGAGGAATCTAAGGAAGTCTTGGAAGGCGGACTGGCAATAGTAGAAAGCACATTCTAAGTAGAGGTAAAAACTTGAACTGAGGCCAGAGAACAGCCTTAAATGGAGAAGACTGGCAGCTTCAGCCATCTCAGACATCTATCTCCTTGGGTTGCTCATGCCCACAAGCTGAGTTTGTAGCCTCAGCACACTGGGGTCTGATGCCCCAGTCTATCAGCTAGCTGTCTGTCTGTATACCAGACCAGGGGCCAGAAGCAGGGTCTGTGTGGTTCAACTGGAGTTTTACCACTTCTCTCTGCTATCTTTTTGGATAGGTTCATTAACTTCCCTAAGGCTGGTCCTTAGGGCTATTGGGACCATCAGGGCCTACTGACTCCTCAGGTGCACTCACTTAGATTTGAATCTTGGTTCTGCAGGCTAGAGAAATGGCTCTTTCAGAGAGATGACCCGGATAGGATTTCCAGCACCCATATGGCAGCTCACAACCTTCTGTAACTCCAGTTCTAGGGGACTGACACTCTTTTCTGGCCCCTCATGCACTGCTCGAATATAGTGGACACTTAACACGCAGGCAGAAAATAAAAATAAAAAATAAATCTTAGAAAAGATTTTGGGTTTGTAATGAGAGGCAACCAGCAATTAAATTTCTTCCTGTCTCTGTGTAGCCCTGGCTATCCTGGAACTCCCTCTGGCCCTGGCTGGCCTCAAACTCACAGAGATCTGACTGCATCTGCCTGAGTCCTGGGATTAAAGGTGTGCACCTCCACTGCCTGGCCTATCTGTTAAATTTCTAAACTCAGGTTGTCTCAGTAAATACAGATAACAGGCTGCCTGAAGGAATAAAGCACCTGTCCTCAGAGTTAGTACAAAGTGAGTTTCTCCGGCGAGTTCCCTTCACTGACCCCTTGTGCAGTGTCAACATCTGCCTCTTACCAGCCACGCAAGTAAGCTCATTCCTCAGAAAACAGAAATGAACTCAGGGCACAAAGAAATCAACTGGAGAATTAGCCACAAAAAAAAGCAGGATCACCACAAATGGATGCACAATATCCACCTGGTGAGCACACAAGAAAGAGTAGGAGCAACATAAATAGATTAATCAACATCGTACTTAGTTGGGCATAGTGACTCAAGTTTGTAACCCTAGCCAAGACAGACTCAGGTAGGAATGCCATAAATTCTAGGCCACCCTGGGCTATACACCGAGTTCCAGGCTAGCATGGGCTACATAGTAAGACATTGTCTCAAAAATACTTAAAATATATATACTGACAGTTTAATTGTTTGCTTAAAGGGGCTGAAGGAACAGTTCACTGATAAAATGCTTGCTTTGTCTGAGGCCTGCGTTCAATTCTCAGCACTTTAAAAGGTTTTTTGCTTATGTGAAATCTGCAAAACAAAAGCTTCAAGTAACATTAGTCAGGTGTGATTGAAAACACCATTTTTCTGTTCTTGTTTTTTCTGAAGCAGGGTATTTCTACATAGCCCTGCTTGTCCTGGAACTATGTAGACCAGACCAGCCTCAAACTCAAGAAATCCACCTGCCTGTGCCTCTCAAGTGCTGGAATTATAGGCATTCAGCACCATTCCTGGCTTTGATGGTGCACACTTTAATCCCACCACCCAGAAGGCAAAGGGATCTCTTGAGTTTGAGGACAAGCCTGATCTACATAATGAGACCTTAACTCAAAAACAAAAGTCTTAACAGCTCTGATTATTACATGAGAAATAAGTCGGATGATCACAAGAACTGAAAAACACATATTACTGACAGCTGTGATCTGTCAGGGCAGTGGAACTGAGAAAAAAAAAATCATAGTTACTAAGTTAAGATTTCTAAGGTGGTGCATGCCTTTAGCGTCAGCATATGGGAGGCGGAAGCAGGAGGATCATAAGTTCCAGGATAGCTTAGGTTACACAGCAAGACCCTGCCTCAAAAAAGGAAGAAAAAAAAAATCACAAGAATAGTACCAGAACTTTAGAAATGTTTTAAGGAAAGAAAATTAGATTGAATCTGGGGTTATTATAGGGTTGAGGAAGGACAGTGCATGTGGTGTGGGCTGTTTTCTGGAGACCTGTCTGGGTACAGGATGGACTAAGGGCCTACCTTCCGTGTTCACCACAATGATGCCCTGCACTCCTTTCTGGCTCTGAAGCCTCTTGAGTGTTTCCTCCACCTCTGCCTGCCAGAAAAGGAGACCAAGATTAGGAGTCAACAGGTAGACTGGATTAACTTCTTCAGATCCCAGCCCATGAATGACATTCATCTAAAAAGCAAGTAACACCCAGGCATTTGGCAATGCTCCAAAGCTGCCTGGGCCAGGCCCATATGCAGTGTTCCTGAGGCCACCACTTGCACCCCTGAGGTGTAGCCCCAGCATGAGGAGCACTGCTTCTGGCCCCTTACACCGAGCAGTTATCCCCTCCCTGCCCATCAGTTATTTGAGAGCAGAATGTCTCTGGAGTACACACCCATGACCCATGACTCTCACAGCACAGTATTCTGATGAATTGGAAAAAAACAAAAACAAAAAACCTAAGAAGTAGTTGTTAACAGGAAGGAGGCACTTGGTTCTTTGTGGGTTAGACATCAAAAATGAAAATATTTCAAGGGGAGCAAAATGACCCCATAAGGATAAAATCAGTGGCTTAAAAAGCTGTCATCCTAGACAGAGTGACACTTGGTACACAGGAACAGGAAATGTCTCAGGAAGAGTTCTGATTATGCAGAAACTGCTCAAGGTGGGGCATCCTAGCACAGAGAACTTGTCAACTGAGCAGATAATGAGATGTTGGGCATCTCTCTCTGTCATGCATGCTTCTACATAGCCCTGGCTTTCCTGGAACTCACTCTGTAGACCAGGCTGGACTCAAACTCGGAGATTGCCTGCCTCTGCCTCCTGAGTGCTGGGATTAAAGATATGTCCTATCACACCTGGTCCTCCCCACCCCTTTAAAAAACAAACGTACAAAGTTTCTTTTCTGAAAGTTTTCTAGACCACCTAAGACATCATCTCTTCAAAACCTAGTCTGTGACTTTGTGAGACATATGTCAGATACTGTGTCTAGCTACTCAAGTCTCTTAGAGTGGTCAGCAGAGAAGGTGCCCATAAACAAAAGCCTAGCTGACCTTCCTCTTCCTATGGCTGGAGCCTTGTTTTGAAGTGTGCTTAGTCTCAGAGTGCTCCCTCTAGAGGCTTGGAATCTAGTGATAAGCTCCTCAAAGGTAGAGAGGACAGGCATTCAGATCTCTGTCAGTTCAAGGCCAGTCTGGTCTACATAGTGAGCTAGAGTACAGTCAGGGTTTTGTAGAGAGACTCTATCTCCAAAGGGGAAAAAAGCAAAGGGTCTTTGGAAATAGGGGTACCATTAACAGAACGAATGGTTATCCATCCCCTGGGTCCAAAGAGCTAGAGCTGGGGGGTGGGGTAGGTGCTCCAAAACTGAAGATAGCACAATGGATTATTTTTATGAAAGGCTAACAATCTGGGTACTAACAACCTACTTCCTGTAAGAATAGTGCCAGATGCTACAGGGATGGTAGAGCATTCCTCCTACAAAGTGACAAGCAGCTTGATGCCTCTAAAATCTAGAACCTGGGTTAAAGGGCAGGGTTGTGTCAGGAGCCATTTGCCTGCTTCTGTGAAGAAGAGAGAAAATAAAGTCTGCCTGCCAGGCAGAGTCAAGGCAGGTCAGGATCTGTTGGCATATTTCCCGGCCTGCTGAGGCGTGGAACGATAAAGTGGAGGTGCACTTGAGGCTCAAGGGGAGGGGCTGAAGATTCTATTGACCTTGGTGGGAGGAACAGGGAGGCTTTTGGATGAGAACTGATGTCTGATGTGTATATCTCAGCAACTGTTTCTGTTAGCTTGTGGCTTTGCTTCCCATGATACTGTGCGGGCTAAGAAAAATAAACTCAAGGCTGATGTGGTATTGACCCATAGCCCTCCCATCTCTGTCTCTTGCACCTTTTTTTCTGCCTTTCCTATAATCATCCCCGTCCCCCCCTACCCCCAGGACTGACTGACTCACCCCCCCCAGAACTGACTGACTCACCCCCCCCAGGACTGACTGACTCACCCCCCCCAAGGACTGACTGACTCAACCCCCCCCCAAGGACTGACTGACTCATGCTGGCGGTTAGTGGAGCTCTGAGAGTTAGGGGTCAAGCAAAGGGCAATTCAGAAAAAGTGAGTGCTCGAAAAAGAAAAAGGAGCTCAGTGTGATGAGGATTTCTTGTGAGTAATAGACATAGGAAAACATGGTAAGGAGCTTGGAAAAGTAAAAGACAGGGAAAAAAAAAGGAAAAAATGCAAAATGAAAACAATCATATGCTTTTTGTACAAATGATTAAGTTTTACTTCAACAGGGCAACAGCAATTACATAATTGTTTAGATTTTGTAGAGAAGGTTTGTCCTTGGTTTCTTGAGGAAGGTACAGTGAATTTAGCAACCTAGAAGAAGGTTAGAGAAAGACTTAAAGATTATTATGATGTGCATGGACCAGGTAAAGTACCTGTAGATACCTTTAGTCTTTTGACCCTAATTAGGGATAGATTGGATCCTAGACATGAGAGAGAAGCATTGTCTAGGACACTAGCAGTCCCAGAGCAGGTTGCCACACACCACCACAGTGGAGGTGTGCCGGGCAGTGCCAGCCGGGGACCAATCCCCCTCAGGCCCCACTCCCCAACCCCTCGAAGAGACTGGAGCACCCACAGACCCCCAGAGTGGCAGAGCCAGAAGGTGTGGGACAAGGAGACAGCAACATGGAGCATGAGGTACAGGTGAGTTATGATCTAATCCAGCAAGTTAAGGTCTGAAAAAAATGTTTACAGAAAATGTTTGAGGTTGGTAAATGCAAGTGATGAAGGTTACAGGATGTAGAAGAACTTGGAAGATGACTTAGAAATAAAAATGCTTCAGATGAAAGACGTTTAAAGCTGGTAAATGCAGTTATAAATGCAAGTTATAGAGATGTAAGAAATGATTTGAGGTATAAAACATGGGAAATGCTTCATATTCCCCCTGCATGCTTTTGTTATTTCAAAGTTCAAAATTTTAACACTAACCAATGTAGTTCTGATAAGCTAATGGAACATTGGCAGTTCACAATTCAGCCATAGTTCAAGATTTTAATTTCCTTTTTGGTTGTCTCCTGAATATAAACTTAAAGATGCTTCTTATCATGCTTAAAACATCTCTGTTCAATCTGCATACGATAGCTGTAATCCTTTAGCTTTTACTAGGTCTCAAAGGCACGAGTCTATTCCTGTTGTCTAACAGACACCTGTTAACTACTTTTCTAAAATATGGATTTCAATACAATGGTAAATATCCTTTTGTAAACTAAAGTTCACATAAGCTTTGGGGAATCAAGAGTCCTAAGACTTGGAACCACCTGTCACAGATCAAATGGACTCCAGATAAGTATACCTGCCTCTTCTGATCCAATCCAGCAGGTGGCCCCAAACATAAGTTATATAAACTAACATATATTACACAAGTTTGAAATTATATACATTGAATCATGTATATAACTGCACACATGTTCACATATGCAAATATATATAAATTATCCAAATTAAATATAAATTATACATCAAATATGTTATACAACTTAAATATAAATTATATATTAAATATCATTTATATGTTAATATCTACAGTAACTATAAATCATATGTATTAAATATTAATTATCTACCTTAAAATTATATACATTAACTACAAATAATGTTAAAATATGAATTAAATATGAGTTAAATCCATGTAAGTTATATTCTATATAATACACATAGTTTCATATGTCCTCAAGGACAGGAAATTATGGAACAATCTCAAGGAGCTCTAAAAAAAAATCAGTTACAAAAAATAAAAGGAGTTGTATACTCCTTCACCACAAAATTTTATTTTGAATTTTTTGATACTGGATGACAAGAGACTTTCTGCTGCTGAGTGTCTGTGGCACCCTACAATTAGGCATACTTATGCCCAGGTAAAATGGAAGGATCTGCTTACTGGCATATGGCATGGTCCTGATCCTGTATTAAAATAGGAAAGAGGGCACATTTATGGCTTATCACAGGATGCTGAAGGAGCACAGTGGCTGCAGAGGGAGTGGTGAGATGTGCTTATGCTGGGACAAAGAATGATGCTGATTGTGCTCTTGCTGAGTGCCCTGACATTGGCAATGTGGAAGCTGTATAGGGCATATGTTCTTGTCCCACCTTTGCTACATCCTTTTGTGTGGTCAAGGCCAGGAGTACTTGTGACCTCTAATAATACTCAGCTGTTAGGATTTCCTTTGTCTAAGAGTAAAAAGTATTCCAAATTAGTGAATTACACTACTATGGGCCAGGGCCTACCTATTTGTTATACTAGAAATAGCACCAATGCTGGATGTGTCTCTGTGCACAGAACATTTCTAAGACTATAGTGCAAAGCATTAAGATGGGAATGACTATATCTCAGACTGGACAAGCTGACTTGCCTCAGGCTTTTAGACCTTCAGGACAGAGAACCTGGAGACTGTGGAACCTGCTTTTGAAAAATAAATTAAATGGAGAAGTTGGTATAATGACCCTCCTCTTTCCTTTAATGTGACCAGATATTCTGACTCAATCATGGACTGGACTGGAAATCAATCCAATACTGGACAAAAAGAAATGACAGTGGGCATTTGGAGGGCTGGTTCTGGACATTTTCAGAGACATATTTGGAAAATGACAGTTTGTGTGTATGATGTTATGTTTGGTATGAATAAAAGTGGTACAGGTTCTGGAGTTAAGGTCAATGTGACATCTTGCTTTACCCCACCTAATCTTTTACTAATTAGAAATGTTACCTTTGTTGTAGGCTCTGATAATGAGTTCAGTGTTTCTTGTTTTAATTGTTTTTTTTTTCTTTTGTCAAATTGTGATTCTGCACTGCATGATGGTCAGCCTGTAATGGTAGGGCATCAACCAGCTTCTATTATGATTCCTATAAATTTATCTGAACCCTGGTATTCTGAAAAAGGCTTACAAATATTGGAAGGATTAGATCACACTCTGGCAAGGAGCAAACGTACGGTTGGGCTGATCATTGCCGGTGTTGTTGCTCTCATAACTCTTATAGCCAGTGATACCACTTCTGCATCAGCTTTAGACCAAGAGGTACAAACAGCTAGTTTTGTAAATCATCTTACAGAAAATGTAATCTATGCCCTGAGCATACAAGAGGAATTGGATAGATGACTAGAACAAAGAATTGACACATTAGACAATATAGTGCAGATCATGGGAGATGAGGTACAAGGAATGAAAAGTCAGAAGCCAAATGTATGAGAGTCAGCACAAGTGGACCAGAGTAAAAAGGCACCTCCAGGGTATCTGCCGTAACACTAATACTTCTTTACATTTGTTAGCCCTGCATAAGGAGGTCGAAGGCTTAAGAACTCGATAAAGCCTTTGTCTTTTGATGCTGCTAGCACCGCAAAATGATATTCTGAAAAAGTTATAGGCTGCTTTTCCTTCATGGTCCTCGTTTACATGCCTTATTAGGTGTAGCAGGACTTGGTTTTTTTTTTTTTTGTTTTTTGTTTTTTTTTCGAGACAGGGTTTCTTTGTGTAGCCCTGGCTGTCCTGGAACTCACTCTGTAGACCAGGCTGGCCTGGAACTCAGAAATCCGCCTGTCTCTGCCTCCCAAGTGCTGGGATTAAAGGCGTGTGCCACCACTGCCCGGCAGGACTTGGTCTTATGATCCTTTTTATGGCATGTCTATTACCTGTTCTTTTGTGAGAAATATAGCTTTTGCAGATTTCAAATCAGAGTGACATAAATTCAAGCTCCAATGTCTTCCCTAACAGAAGTTGGTAATCAATGATGGGTAAGATTGTCCTGAAAAATCCTTTTCAACCTACGACAGGCCACAAATACAAGATTATTTGTGTGCCAATGACAGGTAACAGCTATGTTTTCAGATGGCAACCTAAGACAGGCACAACTTTCTGCTCAGTAAGTGATAATGTGCCTTTTATAGATAAAAAGACAGATAAGATTCTCTCAGAGGTGGATCAACCTAAGACAGGACATGAATGGTAAGATTCATATACCAATGATGGGTGAAGATCCATACTTCTAGAGGGAATGCCTAAAACGCAGTTTTTCTGCACCAATAGCCGAGACAGCTTTGGCTTATATAGGGACATGTGGGGAGCACTTCCAGAGATAACGCTGACTGACTTCTTGGTTATGATTAATCATGAATGAGTCTGAATCTGCTAACATCTGTCTTTGTTTTTAATTAGGGCATGTGTTATACCCTGCCAAGTTCCTCCACTTATGCATACATCCTTGAGAGACTGTCCTAGCCTGAAGGAAACAGCCTTTATCAAACATAGATACTGTGTGCCATACACTTGTCACATAAACATTTGTGATCATTGTTTATCTTCCTAGAATTGGTCATACTTTGTGTTGTTTACCTTCAAAAGACACTGAGGAAATACACTCGCTGCTGGCATGGTATTGACCACAGCCCTCCCATCCCTGTCTCTGGCATCTTCTTTCTGCCTTTCCTATAGTCATCCTCACTCCCCTAGTTGTGGTTCCCATGCTGACTGACCAGCTAGCTCCAGCAGTTCCATGAGATCCATCATACTCTTCTGGCATCCTTTGACACATACATGCAGGGAAACACAAACTTTAGCTTCACCCTCAGAGGTCTCTACAATGGTGGCTGTGGGGTTAGACACATTCAACATCTAAAGAATATATGCTTGTGTGGTGGGTTGAATGAGAATGGCTCCCAATAGATTCATATTTGAATATTTGGACCCTCATTAGTGAAACTGTTTAAGGAGTACTAGGAGATATAGTCTTGTGGAAGTATGTCACAAGGAGCAGGACTTCAGGTTTCAAGAGACTCAGGCCATCCCCAGCCCAGCCCTGCCTTCGATGTACAGATGAAGATGTAAGCCCACAGATAGATGTTCCTGCTGCCTTTGTAAAACGAAGTTTAACTCTCTAAAAACCCTAAGCCAAAAAAACCTCATTATAAGTTGCAGTAATTATTTGAATGCCTGGTCCCCAGTTAGACTATTAAAGATGAAGAGGTGTGAACTTTTTGGAGGTGTCACTGGAGTTGGGCTTTGAGATTTGAAAAGCCTGTGTTAGTCCTTCTGTCTGTCTCTTTCCACTTGCTCCCTGACTATGGACCAGGATATAAAGCTCCCAGCTACTGCTTGAGTGCCATGCCTGTGTGCTTCCTGCCATGATGGGATAATGGACTAATCCTCTGAAACTGTGATGGTTTGTATATGCTCGGCCCAGGGAATGGCACTATCAGAAGGTGTGGTCCTGTTGGAGTAGGTGTGTCACTGTGGGTGTGGGCTATAAGACCCTCACTCTTGCTGCCTGGAAGTCAGTCTTCCACTAGCAGCTTCTAGATGAAGATGTAGAACTCTCAGCTCCTCCTGCACCATGCCTGCCTAGATGCTATGTTCCCCCAAATATATGCTGTCCATTATAAGACTTGCTTTAGTCATGGTGTCTGTTCACAGCAGTAAAACCCTAAGACAGAAGTTGGTACCAGAGACTGGGGTGTTGCTGTGATAGGCTTGACCATGTTTTTGTTTGGAAGAATGTGCATTTTGGGACTTTGGATTTGGAAAGCCATAAAATGTTTTAAGTGGGGCTTAATGAGCCATCTGTGTAGGATTATGGAAGACTTTGTTGCTGGGAGTGATTGGAACTGGGCAGTCCTGGCCCAAGACTACTGGGACAATTGATGTTGGTTAGCTGGAGCTAAGAAATTAGTGGTGAATAAGAAGAGACCAGAATCACTGAAGTGAAATTCAGGAAGTGTTTTCTGAGAGCACAAAGAAGCTGTGTTCCAGAGATGGCCAAGGTTGTACCTTGTGCTGCAGTTGTACTTGGTAATGTAATACTCACCCAGGTGGTGCTGGCTTTGAAGGCATGAAGGGGTCATGAACAGCTGAGGCTTGGCCCTGTGAGAGGCCAAGGAAGGCCATTGGTGAAAGTGCAGTCTCAGTTGCAATTGATGGCCCAGGACTGATGGGGTCATGCAAAGGAATTGAGGCTTGACACCATGAACAGAGTCTGTCTTAGGGTTTCTATTCCTGCACAAACATCATGACCAAGAAGCAAGTTGGGGAGGAAAGGGTTTATTTGGCTTACACTTCCATGCTGCTGTTCATCACCAAAGGAAGTCAGGACTGGAACTCAAGCAGGGCAGGAAGCAGGAGCTGATGCAGAGGCCATGGAGGGATATAACTTACTAGCTTGCTTCCCCTGGCTTGCTCAGCTTGCTTTCTTATAGAACCCAAGACCACCAGCCCACAGATGGTACCACCCACAAGGGGCCCTCCACCCTTGATCATTAATTGGGAAAATGCCTTACCACTGGATCTCATGGAGGCATTTCCTCAACTGAAGCTCCTTTCTCTGTAATAACTCCAGTTTGTGTCAAGCTGACAGAAAACCAGCCAGTACAGAGCCCATTGAGAGGTTATTGGTGAAGCCTGGTTGCAGGGGAAGACCCCACTGTATTGGAGATGCCAGTACCATGGGGTGATTACTAAGAACATCAGTGGCAGTAGAGTGGATCAACCTGAGCTTAGAGTCCTACTTAGGGCAGAGCTGGAGAAGTGACCCCAGCCAGCCCTTTGGAGGAGCCCAGAAGATCATGTGTGGATCCCAGACATTGAAACAAGAAGCTGTAACATTGCTGCTAACAGGGAGTGGAACCAGCCCAGGAGAAAGAAGTTTGTTGCTGTCAACAAAGATGAAAAAGGAGTTGGAGATCTGAAGACTGCTTTGACATCAGCCATGGAGATTCAGAGTCTGGAGTTTACCCAGCTGGTTTCCTGTCTTACTTTGGGAATTACAGTTAAATGATTGGATGAATCTCAGAAGAGACTTTCAACTTTGGACTTTTGTTGAGACTGCTATAGACTATGGATGTTGCAGGAAATATTAAAAAAGAGAACCGGCAGTACTGAGCTCCTCTGATGTGGGAGAATACAGGCTACTCTGAGAGAGAAAAAGAATGAAGTTGGCTGCTCTAGGCAGAGAGCAGAAAAGATGGTATAGGCTGATTATTCAGCCACAGGATACTCAAATTCTGTCTAACGTGGGCTCCGTGGGAATCTTGGGTTATTATATGGCTTGGCAAAATAGAAAAGGCCTAAGAATAGGCACATACAGTATTTTAGTTTACTTCATTTGTTTTGGATTGTTTTAATTTGAACTAGGATAGGGAAAATTAGTCACTGACTCCAGAGCAGAGAGTGCAGTGATAATCATTGCCTACTTTGATCAGGTATTAATTACTAATGTCTGTGGCTCCGGGTAGAGAGATTAACAGATAAGTATTTTACAGGTATTAACAAAATATGCCTGTGGCTCTAGGCAGAAAGCCAAACTAAAAGATGGTATAAGGTTGGTTATTCAGCCAAAGGATACTCAAATTCTGTCTAATGTGGGCTCCGCAGGAATCTTGGGTTATTATCCTGCTTGGCAAAATAGAAAGGGCCTAAGAATAGGCACATACAGTATTTTAGTTTACTTCATTTGTTTTGGATTGTTTTAACTTAAAAATGGATGTGATTGTGAGTTTTGTGGTTATATTATTCCCCTGGGAGAGAGGTCAATATAAAGGTTTTCCTGGTTAACTGGTTCAAGGATATGCTGATTTGGGAGAAAGATTCTGTCTTTGAGTTTTTTAGAAAAGGTGATTAGTGTCTATACACCTTCTACAGTAATATGGATCAGATTTGATAGGAGACCCCCGGAGAACTAGATTCCAGAGAATCAAATAAAAAAGTTATCTTAATGATACTAAAATTTTGTTTTGAGATTTGTATATTACAAAATATACAGCCTTGGTGAGTCTGAATTGACCTGCTTGAACTCCTGATGTCCTGGACTTCAGCAGGATCCAATCAAGACACAGATATCAGAGACTAATCAATCCTATTTTCCTTACCCCCTCCCCTTCATAGTATCTCAATGCCCATATTCAGCTTGAAGACATTATGAAGAGTTGTTGACCCTGGGCTTTGGGGCTGGAGGTGGTTATTATAGGTTGTCTCTCTAGGGAAGGTAGTAGAAATAGTCACAATTGGAATAAGGAGGAATAGCTAAAATTGACTGTATAGCCATAATCTCTATTGGTAGAAATCTTCATAATTGTCACTAAGTTGAAGTCATAGTTTCTTAAATGGTACAGAATTTATTTTGATGCAAAAATCAAAGTTTTCATTTAAGGGCTGTACTGGCTAGTTTTGTGTGTCAACTTGACACAAGCTGGAGTTATCACAGAGGAAGGAGCATCAGTTGAGGAAATGCCTCTATGAGATCCAGGTGTAAGGCATTTTCTCAATTAAGGATCAAGGGCAGAGGGTCCCTTGTGGGTGGTACCATCTGTGGGCTGGTAGTGTTGGGTTCTATAAGAAAGCAGGCTGAGCAAGCCAGAGCAAGCAAGCCGGTAAGCAGCATTCCTCCATGGCCACTGCATCAGCTCCTGCTCTTTGCCCTGCTTGAGTTCCAGTCCTGATTTCCTTTGGTGATGAACAGCAGCATGGAAGTATAAGCTGAATAAACCCTTTCCTCCCCAACTTGCTTCTTGGTCATATGTTTGTGCAGGAATAGAAACCCTGACTAAGACAAATAGCAAATTCATGGCTCTCAGTTTGTTAGGGTGTTTTCAAGATTTTAATTAGAAATAGCTGAGAGCAGTTAATGGAGAACAGTCCAGATTACTTTGCATAGATAGTTGGTTTTCAAAATTGTCATAAATCCACAGAATGTGACATTTATTGTTATTTATTCATTTGTTGTTGAGACAAATCTTCTAACAGCATCCCTTTCTTGGACACAAAGAAGAAATCGAGCATCAATGGAGTTGGCTCCAGTAGTGGTGAGATAGCCACTAGGCAAGAATTGTCTCATTTCATCTACAGACAAAATACTGTTCAGAAAAAAGGACACAAATTACAGGTTAGGACAGCCTGGTTGTGCCAAGACAGAATAGACTTGTTCTTAATAACGCCTGTCTTTCAAAGGTCTGCCACAAGATTCTGGGCCAGAAGGCTGAAGACTGATGCTCCCACTTTCTGACTTACTGGGGCTGTATGGGTAGGCAGATGTCTCTACATTTATCTTAGTTCTGGAAGCTGTGTCAGGCTTCCTATATCTTCAGATATATTCATCATTCTCAGATTTCTGACGGGGTTGAAAAACTATTTAAAATCTCTTAGCCAACCCAGGCTTTGAGAGAACAGATTTGAGAGGATGGTTTTCAGATGGCATTCAATCTAAAGCCAAGACATAATTCAGGTGCAGAACTATAGTCTTTTAAGTTAGGATAGACGACAGAGGTCCTGGTTAACTGACAAAAATGATGGACTGGGTGTTAGGTCTATCTTGTACTTTATAATTTACAAAAATGGTAATAGTTGTGTTATTTTGAGAGAAAAGGTGTTTTGTTTTGTTTTGTTTTAAATCAAACAGAAAGGCTGATATGTTACAGGATTTTCCCTGTCCAATTACATTAGGGCAATAGGAGCCCTGTGACTGAACAGGGAACAGGGAGGCAGAGCTAAGGGTTGCAAAGGTGAGGGCGTCTGTAGAGAGGAGGAGACGGCAACGGACGTGAGCTGGCATAGCACCATGGATGGTTATGTTGTCATAAAGGTTAGAAGTTTGGGATAAGTTGTCTAATCTAGGTGGGCAGCTTTTATCATTATCAACTGGCTCTGAAATTATTGTATTGGCATCTTGTAAATTGTGTTTTTATTGATACATAAATCTGATTGGTTAACTATATGCATAAGAGTTTTAATTCTACTGGGTAATTGGGTGTTGAGATGGCTGACTGTAGGTGTGGGCAGTTGTTGCATGGGCCTGGTGGCAGATATCCGCCAGGGGACTCAGGAGCTGCGGCACAGAGCGATGGCTGGGCTGAGATCACTAGGCTGAGCTCTGCAGTTCGCCTGTTGCTAGCACTAGTGGGGAAACATGATGGTTTTCTTTTTTAATATTT
This sequence comes from Rhynchomys soricoides, assembly GCA_019843965.1. Lineage (NCBI taxonomy): Eukaryota > Metazoa > Chordata > Mammalia > Rodentia > Muridae > Rhynchomys > Rhynchomys soricoides. The sequence continues at coordinate 902,622 of JADRCH010000205.1, read as the reverse complement.
TCCGCAACATAGAGGGGCTTTTGAAGTTGGACTAATTGTATTTTGCATTAGGCTATGTTGAGGTGTGGCCCCCCATAGACGCATATTGTTCATATATTTGAACAAGCCTATCGGGGCCAGGGAGTGGAATGTGATGTATATGCTCAGCTCAGGGAGTGGCACTGTTGGGAGGTGTGGCCCTGCTGGAGTAGGTGTGTCGATGTGGGTGTGGGCTTTAATACCCTCACCCTCACTGCCTGGAAGTCAGTCTTCCACTAGGGGTCTTCAGATGAAGATGTAGAACTCTCAGCTCTTGCCTGCACCATGCCTGCCTAGATGCTGCCATTCTCCCACCTTGATGATAATGGACTGAACCTCTGAAACTGTAAGCCAGCCCCAAATATATTTTGTCGAGTCTTGCTTTGGTCATGGTGTCTGTTCACAGCAGTAAAACCCTAAGATAATAACTAAGACAGTCTGTTTGGTTTTTGTGTTTGAGACAAGATTTTCACTTTATAGCCCAGGTGGGCCACCAACTTGGGGCACTCTTCCTGCCTAAATTTTTCATTTGGTTTGTGGAGACCAGGCCTAATTATGTAGCCTCATTATTTGTATGTGTCAGTATATGTTCATATGTATCCACAAGGTGCCTGCAGATACCCAAAAATGACATCAGGCCTCTTGGAGCTGTGGAGTTAAAGACATTTGTGAACCACCCAACACAGGTGATGGTAGCCAGAGATTAATCCCCATGATTGAGCAGCAAATACTTTCAACCACTCAGCCATCTCTCTATCACCTCTGATTAAGCTAAGTCATGTGAAAGTCATGTACTCCAGGCAATAGACAAAAGGAGACAGTGTTCCTGCATTCTCTAGTTAGATGTGTTCCCATCAGGAAAGCTCCAGGATTGTGGACTCTGGTGCCATCACACCCAGTATTTCAACATTTAGAACGATTCCAGGATAGCCTGAATACAGGCTACATAGGGAGCATGTGCCTCAAAACAATCAAACAAACAAATAAAAAAAACCCAACAAAGGTAGAAGTTCAGAGGTAGTTCAATAAGGCATGAGACCTTGAGTTCCATCCCTAATACAGCAAAATTTAATAGGGAAAAAACAAACAAAACCTTTAAAAACATTACTTAAAAACTGGGCATGGTGACACATGCCTTTAATCCCAGAATTTAGGAGGCAGAAGCAGGTGGACCTCTGCGTTCAACATCAGCCTGGTCAACTGATTTCCAGGACAGCCAGAGCTATACAGAGAAATTCTGGCTCAAAAATAAAAAATAAAAAAAAAACAAAACCAAAGCAAACCAAGCAAAAGGATTAAGAAAAATAGCACGTGTCCAATAGGAGATAGAAAACAGAAAACACATCTAAGATAAATTACAAACACCTAGAAGATTTTCATTCCTTGTAAAGGACTGAAAACTCAACAACACAGGACCATTTAATGCTGCCTTCATTAAGGCAAAGCTCTCAAGATAGATAACTCCCCAGATAAAAACACACAACACAGTGTACGAAACATAAGTACTGCTCCATTTGCCTCAGAAATGCTTTGCTTGAGACTCGTCATAAATAAATAATGTACTAGATTTAGAAGAAACAACCAAAAATTATAGACCACAGCATTAAGACTGAATTAAGAACTGGAAACAACTTAGATTGTACACCAGGGAAATCGTTTGCCAAATTCTGTTGGAGTCATGGCTGGGTGTGGTGGTGTACACAATGTAATCCCAGCATTCTGGAAGCAGAGGCAGTAGATTTCTGAGTTCAAGGCTGTTCTAGCCTCTATAGCAAGTTCCTGACAGCTAGCATTCCATATTCATTCATTCATACATACATACATACACACACACACACACACACACACACTTTATCAACTATTATATAGTAAATAGAAATAATTTATCATAGCTAGATGATGGTGCACACCTTTAATCTCAGCACTTGGGAGGGAGAGGCAGATGGATCTCTGTGAGTTGAAGGCCAGCCTGGTCTACAGAGTAAGTTCCAGGACAGCCAAGGGTACACAGGGAAACCCTGTCTTGAAAAACCAAAATACATATAATGATGTAATAGCATGGTTTGGTTAAATGCCTTTAGGCAGTAAATAAACACCAAACATGGACATCTTGAAGATACACGTTAAGACAGGAAAAGAGAAAACAAGCTATACGATAGAGTAAAACTGGACAAAAAATGTGGATGATTTTATTTAATAGTTCTAATGAGCAGTTTCCACCAACATGAACTATCCTATAGAACAGTTCTATATGGCCGAAGTGTCAAAGATAAGAGCAGTTACTACCAGTACTGTCTGTAGAGGAAACTAAACTAAATGTATGGGCATAGGGTACTGGCCTGCCTTAGAATGAAGTAGGTTTGGAAAAGTAGAGGTGCGTGTGTGTGTGTGTGTGTGTGTGTGTGTGTATGTGTGTGTTTATGTGTGTGTGTATGTGTGTGTGCGTATGTGTGTGTGTGTGTGTGTGTGTGTTTGGAATGAGTATGAGTGTGTCTTCATATGATTTGAGCCTCATGAGTGGGGGCTCAGATCCACAGCCTCTTGTAATGATAGTTTGGTTTTTTTGAGGGGGTACGTGTGTATGTAAAGACAGAGTCTTACTTTGTAGCACTGACTTACCTGAAACTATGTGGACCAAGCTGACACTGAATATAGAGAGACCCTCCTGCCTCTGCTTCCCAAGTGCTGGTGGTACAATATAAGCCACCACATCTGGCAACAGTAGGTATTTTTAAGTGATCAGAAGAATGAAAAAATAAATACACACAAACACACATTCATACGTACATATATATATTATGTGTGTGTAGTATATGTAATTATTTTATAATTATGTCTGTAGGTTTGTGCACATGAGTGTAGTGACCCAGGAGGCCAGAAGAGGGTGTTGGTGCCCTGGAGCTGGACTTACAGTCAGCTGTGGTCTGTATAATGTGGGCACTGGGAGCCTACCCCTGTTCCCCTGGAAGAGCAGTATGTGCTCTTAATCACTAAGCCCTTGCTTCCAATCAGAATAAACATCTTTCTAGTATTATGTATCACATGGCCAAAATTACACTAATAACAATGAGTATGGTGGCACATACCCAAAATCCCAACACTTAGGAGGTAGAGGCAAGAAGATTGGAAGTTTTAGGAGGTAGAGGCAAGAAGATTGGAAGTTCTAGTCCCATGTACCAAACATATCAAAAAGGAAGCATACCCAGCTGTCAACAGTAGGTACCTTGGAACGAAGGGTAAGAAATGACAATATGTACTTCCTATAGATTATAAATAGCAGTGCTGCATGAGTTCATTAGGAATATTCACCTAAAAATGTAGCAATTTTATGAATGCAAGAAACAATACAGTACTGATTATAGAAATCTACAATGTATGAAAAAGCAGGGCACATACACACTTATGTAAATTACTCCAGGGATGCTGGTAGAGCCAGCTTTAATCCCAGCACTTGGATAGGTGCAGGCAGATCTTTTTTAGTTCTAGGACAGCCTGGCCTACAGAGGAACTTACACACACACACATACACACACACACACATACACACACACACACACACTCTCTCTCTCTCTCTCTCTCTCTCTCTCTCTCTCTCTCTCTCTGGTGTATAAAGAACTCCCTGGTCTACAGAGGGAGTTTCACATATACAGACACACAAACATAAACAGTCACACAGAAGACAAACTGGTTGTTCCTGAAGCTGGGATTAGGGATGGACGAGAGGGATTTTGTTCATTTAGATCCTTCTGTATGTTTTAAAACTGTGAATATGCTATTAAAATTTTTAAAAATAAATGGACACATTTACTTTGTATGTGCAACATGTCCCTGCAGGAGCCTGCAGGAGTCAAAAGTAGGTATCAGCTCTAGAAGGGGAGTTATAAACAGTTATAAGCAGACATGTGGGTGTTGGGAATTGAACCCGAGTCTTCTGTAAGAACAACAAATACTCTCAATGGCTGAGCCCCTCTCTCCAGTTTCCTACTAAAAATATTTTACAGGTAAGTGTTGTGAAAAATAACACTGCATAGATTTGACACAATACTGTTTTTGATGATGTAGAGATATTCTTTGTGATATCATGAAAAACACAAAACCCCAACTGAACAGTCGATGCTGGCCACAACAAAAACAGAGTAAGAACACCATATGCAATGTACCTACATAACTGCCTCTAGTTCAGTGGTTCTCACCCTTCCTAATGCCACGACCCTTTAATACAGTTCCTCACGTTGTGGTGACCCCCAGTCACAACAATATTTCATTGTTACTTCATAACTGTACATATCTGGTATATGATCGCTGTGAGGGTTGAGACCCGCAGGTTGATAACCACTGCCTAGGTGATGCCATTGTTCCCCTCTTAGTTGCTTTTTTATTTATAGTTTTCTGGGGCTGAAAAGATGACTTAGTAAAAATATCCTATGGGTATTCTTCCATAGGAATGAGTTTGACTCATATGGCTTATAGCCATCAGTAAATCCAGTTCCAATCTGATCCCTCTCCAGGCACATTGTACGCAAACATATAGTCCCTAAGCAGCATGCTGCAGCTGCCAAAATGGCTGCACCTCCTTTCCTGCCTCAGCCTGTAGTTCTCACAGGAGCTGTCCCCAGTGGTGGCAACTCCTTTCTTGCCTCAGCCACCATGAAGCTGCATGGAGTTGTCTATAGTGTTGGCATTTCCCCTCGGCCCTCCCCAAACAGCTCAGCAGTGATGGCACCTCAGCCAAAGCTGCCTGAAGCCAGCCGGGAAGGCCTTCCCATCCTACCTCATGGTCCTGGTGAAGGGCAAAGAGGTGGAAAAAAACCCACCAATACCTGAACAGGAAAACCTACCAATTCCAGAGCTCCCTGAGTTCAGAGCTCCAAATCCCAACCAATTCTTACTCTGGAAATCTCTGCCCTGAGAAGCTCTGCCCCCTAAGAAATCCTATATAAGCCCTGTTCTTTGTTCAGTTTCCCCAGAGCAGAGACAGCCACCCCAGGATTCATCCCTCCACACCTTGCAATGAGATTCCTGAGCTCCTCAGGTCAGCTGGGGATACCCCACTGAGAACTGCAGAGAAGACATTCTTTCCTCTCAGAGCCATGTGATTCCTGGCCCTGTGTCTCAGGATGCCCTTCCATTGGGACACCACCTCCCCTCAGAGCTGTGTGGTTCCTGGGCTTCCCAGGAATACCCAGGATACACTTCTATTGCAGCAGGGGCACTTCGAATACACATAAGCAAAACACTACTTATATACATAAAATATTTAAGAACTAAAAAAGAAAAAAAAAGTTTTTCTTAAGTTTTTGTTTTGCGACACTGACCAAAGCAAAAAAGAAAGAAAAGAAAAGAAAAAAAAAAATAGCTTGGGCGTTTTATATCGGAAGCTGCCCTCCAACTGCAAATCCGTGTGCTCTAGCCTTCCCAGTGCTGGAATTTCAAGCGTGCACCCGTTGTAAAGATTCTGAGATTTAGTTTAACGCAGAAAAGGCCTTTTAAATTCTATACACTTGTGAGGGTTGAAAGCATCACCCTGTTTAGGTAGGCAGAGATTTTGGGATCCCCAGGGTGGACCCCGCCGGCTCCTGACCCCAACGCCAAACTGAGCCTACAGGCGGCAGTCAAGCCAGCAGAGTTCGAATCCCAGGGACGCTCTCTTCGGATTACAAGTGTGAAGATGGCGCTAATGGCCGTACCTACTTCACAGAACGGAGGAGGAAAGGCAACGCACGTAAAGCGCCTACGCCTACGTTGCCTGTCTTATGCCGGACTTCAGGACACCTAGCAGCCTGGCTGGCTCGGGGGTCTCAACACTGCCCAAAAGGCTAAACTGTAATAGAGACGGAGGGCGGGCCTCCGGGGCGGCCCCTCACACACCAGCTTCCGGTCGCTCTGCCAAGGCTGAGACTAAAGGCCCGCATCCCCGGGTCCCACGGGGCGACGCCCAAGGACTAGAACCCCTGCTGGGGGATGGCCACGCCGGGTGGCCGGAGACCACTACCGCCGCCTTGGGTGGACACTCACCATCTCGGACAGATCCAGCAGCTCCGAATTGCCAACACTCAGCCGAGTTCCCCGCCTTTCTGAGCCTGCGCACAGTCCTTTGCGGAGACGGACAGATCGGACAGCCTATCAAGAGCCAGTAGTGATGGGGCGGGCTGACGTGAGTCAGCGACGCGAGGACTCTTCCCGCTTAGGGGAAGATTGAAGCTCCGGAGAATTTCCTCTCCAGCTGTGAGGACGAGATGTCAAGTTTCGCGTCTGTTTTCAGTATTCAGTCGAGGTCCCTGGGCTGAGGCTAACTGTTGGTGAACTGCCTTTGGCCCAGATTGAGCCAGAGAGAAGGAACCTAAATGACCTGAGGACGTGGGCAGCCCCGAGGTTGAGAGCAAGCTCTGGGATGAATTAGTCAAGGCTGTCCTACGCGTGTAAGATCTGGGGTCGCGAGCTCCACCTCACGCCTGTGTTTCTTGGGAGAAACTTCTCTGCCCTGCCATTTTCTCTTTAGACCCATTTTCCCAGAGACCTGTCTTGTCCTCTGCTCATTCTGTACTCTTGAAGGTTATGAAAAATATCCGGGTTTCTAGCAGAAACCCTAGCTTAAAACACTGGCTTGTAACGAGCCTTTTGTCACAGGAAAGTCACATACCTTACCTCTATAGCCTTATGCGATTGTTCTTCACGAACGTTTCTTCTTGCAATGGGACTTACTGAAATCAAGCTCGATGATCTACCAACAGAGTTTCATGCCAAGTACCTTTTCTTCAGTGGGGAAGAGTTCAGTGCATGGGGTTTGCATCAAGAATGCAGCAGGCATCACTCAATCAGACCAAGGATAATGGTATCTGTATTGATGTCCTATGCACCTAGCATGATAGACTAAGGGAGCATGACCTCCCTGGTATTTGCCACAAAAATCCAATCTTAAGGAAATTAAACCCACATTGAGGGATGTTCTCTAAGACAGGTCTTCAACCTTCCTAATACTCCGACCTTTTAATTCAGTTCCTCAGGTTGTGGTGAACCCCCCCCCATACTATTATTTCATAGCTACTTCATAACTAATTTTGTTACCATTATGTAATGTTGTAATGTAAATATCTGATATTCAGGATATCTAATATGCAATCCCAAAGGGGTCACGACCCACATGTTGAGAACCATTGCTCTATGGCACGGAACAGCACTCTCTCCAAAAGGGTATTCTGAGGTGAGGGGGATCTCAAAGCCAATCAGGTCTGGTTGGCACACAGCTGCAATCTCAGCACTTGGGCGGCTGAAGCAGGATAGCAGGTTCAAGGGAAACGGGCTTCACAGATGGATGCTTGTCTCCAAAGCAAAAACATTAACAAAACAAAATCTCAAGGTCATGAAAGATAACGAACTGTCACAAATTAGAATAGAGGTAGAGAAACGTGGACTTTGAGTAGGGAATGTAATTAAGGAGCTATCATACTAATTTGTTAGTTTCAATAACTGTACCAGATCAGCTGGGGTAATACCAGAGAAAGCTAGATTTAATAAGTGCAGACAACTCCAAAATTTCCTCAAAATAGCTTTTTAAAGGGGCCATTAGGGTGGTACATGCCTTTAACACCAGCATTCAGAATTTCTGTGAGTTTGATGGCCACCAAATTTTCATAGGTCCAGGACAGCCTGGATTACAAAGACTGTCAGGGGGCTCACTGGTTCAGAGCACTTGGTATTCTTGGGGAAGACCTGAGTTCGGTTTCCAGCACACACATGGCAGATCATAGACATCTATCACTTTTCCAGTGACCTTCTGAGCACCAGGCACACGTGGTGTACATACAACACAAAGGCAAACCACTCATTAAAAAAAAAAAAAAAGATGTATGTTGAGTGTGGTGTCTGCAGACTGGAGGTTGGGTGTAATGGTGCACAACTTTAGGGAGGCAGCAGCGGGTGGATCTCTGATCAGGAGGCCAGCTTCATCTACAGAGCAAGTTCCAGAACAGCCAGGCTATTCCGGAAAACCAATTCCAAAAAAATATATTGTAAACAAAGAAATGGTTACTGAACACTGGAAAAATGTATAATGTCCCTCACCTCCAGATCTTCATTCCAAATAAGGGTAAAATGCTAGTGTGAATGGACACCTAAACATCCAAGGAATCAGGACCAGGATCATCAGCTCCGTCTTACACACGAACCAGACAAGGATACAGGATGGGGCATCTCGGGTGAGGATTAAGTTATGGAGAATTATTTGATGGGACTTGAAGTCTGAATAGACAGTAAGACTGAGTTGCCTATGGGAAGAGCTTCCATTTATAATAGCAATACAGTATAAAAGGGTTTTGGAGTAAGAAAAATAAATCCTGATTTCTAATTTGTACTCTATTTAATTCTGTAGATGTTATTCAAATATTTTGAGCTAGTTTTCTTTAGGTAACCATTCCTCTCTGGGAATAGCCAGAAAGAGAATACAGCATAGTCACCAGTGTCTGTCACATCAACTATTGCTAGCCTGGGATGCTGTGACTCTGGATATCCTGTGCTATACAAGGGAAGACAGATAGAACAGGTCTGACTTAAGGGGGGGAAAGAAAAGCATGGCTGTTAAGTGACCGGCAGATATGACTGCAAATGACTAGGTATTTCCCTGAAGTTCTAAGGAAACCCTCCTGCCTAAAGCCACTTTTTGCTGAACAAGAACTAACAAGGGACTGAGATCTTCTCCTTTAACAATGAAGACCTGAGGGGTGGGGGGCTGCAGTTTCTGTCTACCAGTTGCTGTCAGACCGGCATATTAAAAAACTTACTTCCTGAGGTTTCCTTCTGCAGGTTCAGTTTTAAAGGAAAACACAAGCACCCTTTCATCTTCTTTCCTGACCATCAGTAGGGGGTAGAGTCCCCCAGTTTGTGGGTTGCACCTGCCTCATCATACCCAGCTTTTGGTACCATCAGCATTAGTATTACTGTATATATTTGGCTATTGTGTCATGTCTGGCTTACCATCTTCTTGTGTTTGAACTTAGAACAATGGGATGGACTCAGATGACCCTCCTGTTTTCCAACACAAATTTAGAGACTTTAAAAATAGGGCTACAGGTTAAGGGCCAGAAGTTAGAAAGGACAGACAACGACTTTCTGCAGGTCAATCTTCCAAGCAGACTGGCCTAAGGAGGTGTACCCTCAATTAGTCCATCACACACTAGGGGAAGAGAAGCCAGGGAGCAGATAAAACAAGAGGCACCAGATACCACTGTGGCCCTCTCCCTTAGGACCACAGAGCCTCCAGACACCAGGGGAACCAACCTATGCAATACTGGTCTTTTTCCACTAGTGACTTATTTAACTGGAAGATACAAAACCCCTCTTTTTCAGAAAGGCAAGAGGCTCTCATGAACCTTTTAGAGTCAGTGATTTTCACCCATCAACATACTTGGGATGATTGCCAACAACTACTGCAGGTTTTCTTTACCACAGAAGAGAGGGAGGGCTGAAGGGTAGGGAGAGGCTCCAGGTCTACTGCCAGACTCTAATGGCTGGTCTCCAGGCAGCTTCTCGAAGCCCAACCAATTTTGACTAAGATAAGAGATGTTAGGAAGACAGGAGTCCCCTGCAGGCTTTCTAGAAAGAACATGATAACATTCCGGACCTACACACCATTAAACCTGGAAGCACCAGAGAATAGGTTGGCAGAGGTGATTATGGCTTTTGCCAGCCAAGTTGTGCCAGACATAAAATGTAAGTTACAAAGGGCCCAGCAGACTCTACTTGCAGCACAGCCAGCTCTGAAGCAGAGAAACAGCAACAATTGTAACTCTGGCAAGAGATAAAAGAAGCTTACCTTTACCACTGGGGACAAGCCCCGATCCAAAAGAATTATTGTGCATACTGTAAAGAGATGGGACTTTGGATCAAGAACCAAGACACACACACCCCCAAATAAAAACAACCAAGGAGGGTCAAACAAGTGATGGGAATGGAGGAACTAAGTGACTAGGGGAGACGGGGTTCAGCCCCTCTCCCTGAACCTAGAGTAACCATTAAAATGGAGGGGGGCCCATCAAATTCTTAGTAGACACACAGGAACTCAACAGTCGGTTCTCACAGAGACTTAGGTCTTTTGGCTACCCAAGAAGATGGCAATTGTACATTGCCCTGGCCATCAAAAGGCAATCAGAGGGCAGATGCAGCAGCAAAGGCCACCACCCCTAATCCCTTGCCAACTCTGGCCTTTCAGTTGCCAGATCCTGGGCCACCTACTCTGCAAGGTAAACCTGTATAGTCTAAGGAGGATATTGCTTATATCAGAAATAAATTACCTATGTCTCACAAGCCCAGAGACGGGGGCATGACAGGTGTCTGTAGGCTAATCTTACCCTCGCTCAGGACCTGCAGATGAGCTACTTGGGTACAAGGAAAGCAACTCATTTGACATGCAAATTTAAAATTTATTCATCTAAGACCTTTGGTAGAACAAATTGCCTCCAAGTGCCTTATCTGCAAGCTTACCAACATGGACAATCAGCCCAAAGAAAATGGCTCACAACAGAGAGGCAGCAAACCAGATGCCTATTGGGAAATGGACATCACTAAAGGTAAAACCAGGCTAATATGGATACAGATATTGGTACTTGTAGATACTTTTTCCAGGATGGACTATGAGGCCTTCCCTACTAAACATGAAAACTGCTCAGACAGTGAACAAGAAGATGTTAGAAGATATCCTTCCCAGGTATGGTATGCCTGTCATGCCGAGCTCTGATAATCCCAATCAGCCTGCCTTGGCCGCTCAGGTAACCCAGGGAATGGCCAAGTCTATAGGAGTGGGTTGGAAATTAAATTGTGCTTATAGGCCCCAAAGCTCAGGACAGGTAGAGAGGATGAATAGAACTCTAAAAGAGACCCTTACCAAATTGACCATGGAGACTGGTGAGGACTGGGTGGCTCTTCTGCCTTTCGCCCTCTATAGGGTCAGGAACACCTTACATCTTGGGTCTAACCCCTTTGAGATCATGTATGGGAAGCCCCCTCCCATAATTCCTGACCTGAAATCAGAAGTATTAACTGAGTTTGCTAATAAACATATTCTTGATTTTCTTGAGACTCTTGCTCACATGCAGGAGCTGTGGCCCCAGCTAAAGGCAATCTCAATCTATGAGGCTGCCCCCCACCTACCCTGCAAAACTATCACACTGGCGATTGGGTTTTCACCAAGTAACATTAAAGACAACCCCTGGAACTACATTAGAAAGGACCATATATAGTTGTGCTGACTACCACTGCTCTCAAAGTTGACAAGATGGCTACTTGGATTCATCACACCCATGCTTGCCTAGCCAACCCTCATCCAGATTTGGAGGATGTCACACCCAAGTGGCGAGTGTACAAAGACAAGGACAAGGACAAGGACAACCATCTAAAACTCAAACTTCAGTGTCCTAGGTTTGCTTCTTGTTCTAGCTTCTTCCAGCCTGGGAAGCACCCTTCCAGATACCAACCCACATCAGCTTTGGAATCTTGAGTCCTAAGTGATGCATCCACTGGGACATCCTCACCCAGTCAAATAAGATAGCTCCCTTGGGACTTGGTTCTCCGATCTTACCTTTGATCTCAAATCATTAATTCAGAATGACAGGGTAGACAGCTTTATCCACAAACTCCATTTTTATGTTTGTCCAGGCCATAAGAACAAGATTAAACACTTGGAGAGACAAGTGTGGGGGTACCGAGGGGTATTTTTGCAAGTCTTGGGACTGTGTAAGCACAGAACACCTTTGGTGGATGGCCCCAATTTGAGATGACCTCATAATGGTAAGTTGAAAACCTGAGGGCCTTCCTTGTGATAAAATATATTTTCACAACAGGATGTGGGACAGACCCTGTCTATAATCCAACCCTTGTTCACTTTACGAAGAAGGGAAAAAGCGTATAGATTGGGAGGCAGGAAAGACTTGGGGACTAAGGATTTTACCAAGTTTCACATGTTCGGGGATGATGTGGGTCCTCTTTTTACTTTAAAATTAAATAGACAAATGTTCCAGTCCACTTCATTTGGTCTGGGACCCAATCCAATATTGGCTCCACCAAACCCTGCACATTATCCTTACACCAGGTCCCAGTCCAGATACCCAAACACCAGGTTATCAGACCAATGAAGATCCAACCCACCTCAATTTGCCGGAAGCTATTTATGGGGTTCTACAAGTTACCCATAGTGAATGAATTTCTGATTGATGGCTATGCCTAAGTGCTAAGCTCCCCGCCCCCCCCCCCTTGCCCATGACAGAATTGCTTATAAAGCTTCAGTTACCAAACCTGTATAAGTCAGCCACTGTAGATGGCAATAGACCGGGCCTAGTTACATTACTTTACAATTAAGGGACAAGGGCTATGCATAGGTCAACAAGTACTCTAGTGGCACTCTCACCTTTGTGTCCAGACTGTTCCTTGGGACTATAGAAATGGTTACTATTTAGTCCTGTCAGAAGATGCCTGGTGGGCCTGTTCACCTGGTCTAACCCCATACATCCACACTGAGGCTCTTAATGCCTCCTCTGACTTCTGTGTCCTAGTCAAGCTTGTCTATAGGGTGACTTCTGGTTTCAACCACCTCACTGAGGTGCTGAGTCCTCATAGCAGGCTTAAGAGGAAACCCCTTACAGCTATAATTTTGCCAATCCTTACAGGCATCAGTATCACAAGAGCTATAGGAACAGGGGTTACTGCTTTGATATTATAAGATGCACACTACTGCTCCATATGAGAGGTCACTGAATGGAGATGTCCAAAGATTAGAAAAATCAATGACAGCCCTAGAAAAGTCAAATCTCTTCCCTAGCTGAAGTGGTTTTGCAAAATCGCAGAGGCTTAGACTTACTCTTTCTACAAGGAGGGCTTTGTGTAGCTCTATGAGAAGAATGTTGTGTATCTGCAGATTACACAGGAGTTGCCAGAGAAAACATGGCCAAATTAAGAAAGAGACTGAAGGACAGGCAGCTTGAAAGAGAACATTTTAGGGGATGGTATGAAAGTTTATTCAAGGGATCCCCGATGAACTACACTGGTATTTTCTGTGGCTGGGCCACTTATTTTATTACTCCTGTTACTTTTGGGCCCTGTATTCTTATTAAGTTAGTTAGCTTTGTCAAAGACTGAGTCAATACTGTCCAGCTTGTGGTCTTTAGGTCTCATTATCAATTATTAAACCTTGAGGCCATGGTAACTACTGAGGTCCCATGATTGGGCCCTCTTAGGTACTTGTAAAAGGGAGGAATGAAGGGTCTATCTAGCTAATTCCATCTTATATCTAGCTTGTCCTCAGTTTGAACTTGGTAACTGGAAAAACCAGTTTGTTCCAGGAACCAAGATACCCCCCAAGTAATTGCCACTCCACCCTTGATAATGGGAAATGCCCAGTGTCATGTCCAGGGCGGAAGACTCAAGTTAACCACAATTTTATTTTTATTTATATATATATATATATACATACATATAAATACATATGTATATATATATATATATACATATATATATCAAAATTTATGATGCTAGCTAAAATTTTTATGCAACTTATGCCTTCTGAAATGCCAACCAATCATGTAATCGCCCATTTGGAAATCCCATACCCAGCTTAAACTGTATAAATGGCAAGGCTGACACCAGCTCAGCACCTTCCACACCATCCATTGTGCTGGAGAGGTTGGAGAGGTCCGAGCATGCGTTTGAATAAAGACTCTTTGCTTTTGCACATGAGTTGGACTCCTGGTGGTCTTTGGTGGGGACCCCGAAGTCTGGGCATAACAGTATACAACACATTGTAGTTACACTTGCCCTCCCCCCCAGCCCTCCTGGCTCTAGGTCTCCCTACTGTCATGGATTGGATCTGAGCCTCTTATGTAGTCTTGAGTTGATATTATCCACTATAGCTCACCAGCAGGTATGTGTTTTTCTTTTGAGACAGGATCTCTCTGAATTAGAGTTTACCTAGTCAGTTATGCTGTCTATCTGTCCTGAGAGTTTCAGCAATCTGCCTATCTCTGCTAGTGCTGGCAAGTCACTGTACTAGGCTGTTCCATGTGTAGAGAAGATCCAAATCTGTGTCTCAATGCTTGTGCAGCAAGCACCTTACTGACTGAACCATATCCCCAGTCCCTCAGACCAATTTTTGTGTATCGAAAAGGCATTTCTGATGGGGCCCTGTACACATCCTCGTCCAGATGTACCCGAGTCACAGCTCTGGGTTTTTCTACACACTTCACAGTCCAGACCGCCTGTCGACAAGACACTATAAAAGATGTCACAAACAAGGCTTGTGACACAAGCAAGGCTTGTGACAAAATGGTGTACAGGTGATGCACACCATTTTCCTAACAAAACCAACAGAAAAATATGCAAAATGAAGAACTCAAAAAATTTTAATTGTAAACAGTTTTACAACCTCCTCAAGGACTTTAGAAACCGGACTCGCTGTGATGTGTGGTCACCTGAGCATTTTAAATCAGTCTGAGAGAGTAAAAGGAGGCTAGGCCAGCACAGGGACAGTGTCCCACTCTCTGGCTGACTTAATGAAAACACAGACAGACAGACATTTGAAAGTCTACAGGAAAAACAGAAAGGGTTGGTGATGGCTGGAAGTGCCAACAGTACTGCACAGAAGTAGTGAAACTTAAAGAAATTTAGATCCCAAACAGGCAAACATGTTACCCCAATAACATGTCAGGCAATTTAACCAGATAACTAAAACATGACAGGGAGGGCTGGGTGAGAGATCTGTGGGCAGACAAGCGAATCCCTGGGTGAGGAGTCAGCACCTCAATTTTGGCAATTACTGTAAGTCTTAGGAAGCTGAATTCTGTACATGAAGATGGTAGAAGGCCGAAGGAGTTCACCACTGTCAGCGCTATCACTCCAGGGGTGAGAGCCCGAGCTCTGCGGTCTTGACCCTGGTTGTAGAACCCACCAAAGAGCTGAAGAAAAGGCAAATGCTCATTTTACTCTGTTTTTATTTCAATGTAACATGCAGTAAGAAAAAAACGTAACAGGTTGATTAGCATTTATGATGCTTACAGAGAGAAAGGTCTTAAAAGCAACTTAGTCCAGATTTAAGGAAAATCGCTAATTAAACACAGTAAATCTATTCCCAAATACTCATTTTGGACCAAAATTTGAGAGCATCTGGTAAACACTTATGTCTGCTGTTTAGGTGCATGATCTTCTGTATGCTCAAACTCTTGGGATATCCAGCCCCCGTTTTTTTAACACAGCAGGGAAGACATATACATGTGCTCAATTAAATTAAAGAAGGAAATGGAGCGGGAGACTCCAGGGCTGCAAAAATATATACAAGCATTTACCTTTTCCAGAACTAAACATTTCTTCCATAAAAATATTAAATAGCCAAGCCCTATAGAACTAGGGC
Source organism: Rhynchomys soricoides (assembly GCA_019843965.1). Classification (NCBI taxonomy): domain Eukaryota; kingdom Metazoa; phylum Chordata; class Mammalia; order Rodentia; family Muridae; genus Rhynchomys; species Rhynchomys soricoides. Next base: position 887,219 of record JADRCH010000205.1, on the reverse strand, counting down.
CAGGACTACTTCAAATATAACTTCTGTATTTTAAAAATATAGGGCAGAAAGCCTTTTGGATGATATTTATACATTTTCACATAATATTTCTAGGTCCCTAAATGAATCATGAAGCATTATGCAGAATCAACAAAGCCTATTTTCTTACATTATCTCTTAATTTAATCTCATAAATCTCTAGTGGATATGGTAGATAACTATGTTTTAGTACAAGAATTGGATTCAATAGGAAGTCTTTGTAGAAGGCTTAATATTTATAGCCATTTATTACCAAAGTTCAGGCCTATGTAATGAATGGGTAGTTGGCAGACATTCGCTCTGTAAGACAAAGCAATAGCATATACATTTTTAACCCTACCAACAAAAAGGCAGAGATTTCCTACTTTGGAAATAACGAGGGCTTCTAGAGATGACACGTATTTCCTGTGGTATAAGGTAAAAAGAGGGCTGGGGAGGAGCTGAGCTCGCCCGTCACTAACAGCTTCTTGATGAGGCAGCCCTTCTGTCACCGTCTCTGCTGAGGATGGCAGTGTTAAGGAGTACAGCTGCGAGTTCAAACTGTCCCAGATGGGAACAGACGAGCCTTCTTTCCTATGGGACGGGTTTGTCACACTCTGTGTTCTTGGCTTTATTCTATGCCACCGACACATTTCACGGTCCCTATTAGAGTAATAAGGCTGATTTGGGGATTTGGCTACAACAGGGACTCAACTGGCTGAGGTTTCATCTTACTGCCCATAAGGTCTATGGCAGCAGCCATCCTGACAGTCTAATGCTAAGCCAAGGTAAATTAACTACAGAGGTCAAAGTGCATTCATCAGTTACTAAAGGAGAAGTCTAAGATAAATGAGTCACGGAAGGAAAAGGAGAATCTAAAATTTTTAGGGGTGAGAAAAATATTGCATATGAGGACCATGTAAGAGGGTAGACATGGCTGCTCCTGTGGGTCAGGAGTGGAGTGTGAAGACAGCGCAGCTGTGTGGCTGCTGGACGCTGTTCTGACTGCAGAGACTGCACCACTGACTTCCATTTGTGTCAGAAAATGGTTGCAACTTGACTAGTTCAGCAATAGTGAAATGTAACTAAGGTGTTGGATTACGTCAACACCGTAAAACTTTATGTGTAGGATTTAAAAAATCAAGAATGATCTTAGATGACTTCATCTGAACTTATTTTAATTCTAGGTTAATTTCTAAAAATGTGAAGGAACCACAGTGCTGATACTGTTTGTAAGGTTCAGTACTGCAAGGCAATCAAGAACTATAAACTGAATGAAGAGAGGTATGAGCCATATGTTGGCGGGGACCAAGTTTTCCCTGAATTCAAATAGACAAAACTACTTTGTAGAAAAATGCAAGTCCTGCATCACTTCCAGGAATAACATCAGAATGGTGCACTGATTCATGCTCCAGGAATGAAACCAACAGTCAGGCCGGGCTGAGAAGAGCGGGAGAGCACAAGCAGCAGCTGCTCGTGTGCCCAGACGCTGGGTTAAGCTTGCACCTCTTAGCTAGAGGGTTTACCAGGAAGACCTTGAGTATTGCAATTTCTGAGATGTCCCTGCAGAACCCTTTACAACACCCACTAAGAGACCTACGCCCAAGTGAGACTTTGGACATACAGCACACAGTTGTTAAGGGAACAATCTAGTGGAATAAGACAAGGGAGATTTCATCGCTGTGTTAAATCTCATGTTAAGTTTCTGACTTCTGTTTGTAGATCTGCTTTCTGGAAACGTTGAGTAGAAACCTCAGAATTTCTGGAAGATCTCAACGATAACATTAATTTACTTACTCTCAGATAACTCTCTAGTCACAGTCCAAGTTTACAATAAAATGTGCAACAGGCAGAGAAGGAAAGGGACAGACGCTGCAGAGGAGTCCCTGGCCCCTGGTGGCCTAAGATCTCAACAACTACTCTTGTCCAAATCCTTCGGTTTCTTCAATGGCAAATAACAGTTTTTCCTTCAGTTGCTCATAGCTCTTGTAGGGTGGGAGGTCCAGGCGGTTAAAACTGAAAGAAAGAATTGTTGGCTTGAGAAAGGAAAGACACACAGATGCACATGGGCAATGCCCCTGCAGCAGCACGTCAGAGGTCTGACCATGTGTGCTGGAATCACATGCCCTTCGAGGAACTGCCTTTTATCTTTTCAAGACTCATGCACATGTCTTCTCTGACAAACTGGGACAAACACCCGCCCCTGTGGTAGAGTTAGAAACAAGCACACAGAAGCATGCAGGTGCTTAGCAGACCCTCAGCAAATGCCAGTCTCCTCATGCTACCCAGCTGCCCACTGCAGACCAGTGGTCAGCGGTCTTACTGTAAATGGTCATACAAGAAATAGGTCAGATTGTGCAGGTGGTTTTAGGTATATCGTGTTAGAATAAGAAATGATGGACCAGCTATGGTGGCGCACGCCTTTAATTCCTGCACTCAAGAGGCAGAGGCAAATGGATGACCACTGTGCGTTTTAGGCCAACCTGGTCTATACAGTAAGATCTTATCTCAAACCGAAATCCATATAAACAAACTAAAATAAAAACAACTCTGATCTAATACTTTGCTTCCTCTAGAGCTTTCTGTTCTATTATTAGCTGTGAATTTCTCCAGCCCAGCTGTAAGATTTTTAAGCAGGGTCTGGTTTTTTAATGTTTGCTGAGGCAGGGCCTCATAGCCCAGGCTGCCCTCAAACTCACTATCTAGTTGAGGGTGACCTTGAACTTCTAGCCCTGCTGCCTTTACTTCCAAGCACTGGAATGGCAGGCTTCATGCCACCATTCCCTGTTTGAACGGTATCTTCACATTTGTGTAATACCATTTTCATAACGTGGCAATGAGTCTGCTCCTAAAGACACTTTTAGGACAAGAACGTTCAAGGTCAATGTTCAAACAGAGAAGAAAAAATATTACTCATGAAGGAAGATAAACATAATTAAGAGTTTTGTTACCTCTTTGTCAGCATGTTTATGAAGAGCTGATCAATTAAAGCATATGTGTACAACATGAGTGCAAAACCAGTTATATTCTTAGATAGCTCAGCAGGTTAGATGACCCCAGTTATATCCCTGGGACCATGTGGTGCAAATGAAGGAACTCTCTCATGGCCCTCCACATGTACAAACATAATAAAAAATCTACTTTATGTATCTGTTTGTGTTGATTATATGTCACATGTGTGTGTGGTGCCCCTTTGAGGCCAGTGTAGAGTGTCAGATTCTCTGGAGCTAGAGATGTAGGTGGTGGTGAATCACCTAAGAAAGTGCTTTTAACCACTGAGCCATCTCTCCAGCTCATTAAACAAAAAGTTCCCACGACCAAGCATAGAGGTTCACATCTTGCCAATAAACTGAGAATATTAAAGATGAGGCAGAAGGATCCCAAGTTTAAGACTGACCTGGGCTACATAACGAGAACAACCTTAAACAGATAAAAATCCAATTACTTCCTAGGCTGGTGAAATAGCTCAGTTGGGGAAGGTGCTTGCTGCCTTGGGTTCAGATGGTAGAAGAAGAAACTGACTCTCTAGAGCATCCTACCGCATGCTGCAGCGCCTCCATGCCCACACACATCAGACATGCAGACATTCAAACAGGTTCATAAACCTGAAAAATGTTTACATTAAAAAACAAAACTCAGCCGGGCAGTGGTGACCCATGCCTGTAATCCCAGCACTTGGGAGGCAGAGGCAGGCAGATTTCTGAGTTCGAGGCCAGCCTGGTTTACAGAGTGAGTTCCAAGACAGCCAGGGCTACACAGAGAAACCCTGTCTCGAACACCCCCTCCCCCCACCCCCAAAAAACAAACAAAAAAAAACCCAAAAAAACCCCTCCTTTTTGTAGTAGAACCAATTTTAACCCTGACTAGCTTACAAATACGTGAAACCCAGACAACGGTTATTTTATTTGGCTTTGGCAATTACTGAGGAGCAATCTACTTCTCTAACTGCTGGCCTGGCTTCACCCCTGCAGATACTTGCTCTTTCTCCTGGCTGTGTGTTAATGTTCATCTCATCTCATGACACCCTGTCTCATTCTCTCTTCAGCCTCTAGTTTCTCCACCCCCACCCAGGTAACTCAAAATCCACCTATTTTCTTTAACCAAAAGTTTTAAATTAAGGAACAAGGTTTGCACAACAAAAGTCTGTAAAAGTGAGAATTCACTCCTAGGACTAGACCTTATGATATAGACTTTAGCATTACAATACATAGCAACAAACTAAACCTCAACAGCTTTCTTAGTGTGGAGCTGGCTCCCTGATGGCAACACTGTCTTTTTCTGCCAGCTGCCAGTGTCCCCTACAAAATGGACTGTGTGCCCTAGAGGTATTATAAAAATAAACAATTTACACACATACACACGCACACACAAAACACACATGCGTGCGCAAACCTAGAAAACATTTACATTAGTGTCATATAAATTATTTCTAAAAATTTTATCTTTAATGTGTGTGTTTTGCCTATCTGCAGGCCTATGAACTGCATGTGTGCCTAGTACCTGTGGAAGCCAGAAGAGTGAACCAGATCTCCTGGATCTGGAGTTACAGATGGTTGCAAGCCATCCTGTGGGTGCTGGGAACTGAACTCAGGTCCTCTGCAATGGCAGTAAGTACTCTTGACTACTGAGCCAGCTCTCCAGGCCCACACATTATTACTTTTACGTTGGGCATGGTAACTCCGTGAGCATAGTCCCAGGGTTTGGGCATTAGAGAGAAGTAGGATGACCAGGAATTCAGAGCTACCCTAAGCTTCCTGAGAGCTTGTCTCAAAAAACAAATCACATAAACATATAAAATTATTTTGTGTCAATTAAGAATAAAATAATAGTAGAGTGGCTGGGGATGAGGCTCAACAAAGTATTAGCATAACAAAAATGAGTTTGTTCCCTAATGCCATACACAACAAATAGATGATTCAATAAAAGAAAAAATTGTGATATATATTGTGACACATGATATTAAGTAAAATAAGCCAGTTGAGAGAAGGATCTGATGCCATACTTAAAAAGTACTTGACTTAACTAAAGTCCCAGAGATGAAAAAATACATTGTCATCATGAGCTGGAGATTAAAAGTGTGTGTTTAGAGAGCACACACCAGCCAATAGATGACAGGGATACCTTCACAACCATGTTAGCCCACTTAATAGCACTAAACTCCACACGCCTATAAATGGTTAAAGTCCAAATATGCTTGACAGCAGACTGAATTCCAACATAAACTAACTGTACCTGAGATCAAGACTGGTTGATTTTTAGTTTAGTGCATTTTTGGAAATGAGGTTAAACTGCATTTTTAAAAAAGGACTAGGGACACAGCTCTGTCAGCAGAGGGCTTGCCTGGTGTGTGTAAGCGCCTGGGTTCAATTCCCAGTACTGCAAAAAGAAAACCAGAAAGAAATATAATCCTGTTTACCGTATTGCTAAGTAAGGATTCTTAAGTTCAAACTTCGCTTATTGTTCCAGAGAAAAGATACAAGACTTCTAAATCCCATGTTTAAACTCTGAAAGGTAGGAAAAGGCGTGCATGGCGAATGGACACACGAGGGATCATCCCGTGTTGAAGGCTGTCGTCTAAGACAACCGTGGGGCTGCTTGCATTACCCTGTAAGTTTGCTGACTATCCTGAAATCAAACTGGGTGAGGCAGCCTGGTACATTAGAATCCCAGCATTTGGGAAGCAGAAAGATGAGGTGCTCCAGGGCAGCTTGGGCTGTAAGAGCCTGTCTCAAAGGAGGGAGGGCGGGGGGTTGCTGAGATGGCTGAGAGCTCTTGTTGCTCTTCTGGAGGACCTGGGTTCAACCGCCAGCAGCTGCAACTTACACATGATGCACATACACTCATGCAGCCACACACACACCCAAATAAAAATAAATAAACCCTTTATTGGGTGATACATAAATTCTGCCTCAGTAAAGTTGTTAAGATATGGGGAAATTATTTAAATTATTTCATTACTAGTAAGTAGTCAGAGGCTAAATGAATAAAAGACTGTTTTCTATATTTCTGATTTTGCTTACCAAGTATGGCTTCTGGGTAACCAATTTTCTTTGCCAACTTTTTCGATGCAGAACTTCTGTGGTCCATTACTCCCTAAAACATAATGAAAGTACAAAGTTGGTTGATTCCAAAGTTCTTTAATTACCCTTCCCAGTTCAACAGCAGTGTTGCCACTGAGCATCACAGACACACAGGCCCTGTCCCGAAGCCACTGCAGTAACAACGCTAGCAACGGAGGCCAGGCTACACATTTAACAAGCTCCGGTGCCCCCGACACGTGAGCAAATTTGAGAATCATTTTGTTAATGTATACCAAGAAGAAAACCTACAGCTTTATTTATCATCCCTTACCTAGAATAGCACAATAGCATATTTACTAATAGCCCACATAAGAATTTATAATTACCCAACTGTCAAAGCTTTACCCATGAATTCAACAGGAAGGTCTGTGCTCACAGGCCCTGTACATCTAAGCTTTGTATAGACACTCGCCTCTCCACAATGCTTGGCTCCTCTCTCCTGTTAGATACCAGCCCCAAGTGCTGCTTCACTAACAGGACACTACTGCTCCCTAGGAAGCACTCCTTGGTGGTTAAAATGACAGGAAGTGCTGCTGGCTTTTTGAACTAGACAGGTCCGGATGCTAAGTGTTCTAAGTATATAGGACAGCCATGCACAAAAAGTTCCTGTGTCCTACTGACTCAATCCAGAACAACAGAGACTGGTAGTTCGGTTGTGCCTGCAACAATGGATCCTGTTCACTAGCAGTGATATAAAAGCCCACGGAGAGAAGGAAACAGGAACTGTTTTCCCAAACAAGAACTGTCAAAAATGTTCTGGACTAAGGAGACAGTCACTCACTTTGCATGCTCCCTTCTATTCACTACAGAATCTCTAACTACAGAGACAAGCAGGCAACGGTTCCATTAACATGTAATAGAGAAGATTTTGAAATTCAGTAGGATCCTATGTGTCATGGGATGTTCCATGAGATGGAACAGTAATACATCCACCTTTAAGCCTGAGGCCTGTAATAGACTTGGGAAGTACTATATGCAAACCAGGTCAAAGCCAGCCGCTCCTACAGCTGAGGCCAGCCCCAGTTACCTGTCTGAGGAAAAAAGCGAAGAGGAAGAAATAGAAAAGAACGTAACATACTTAAATTATTTCGTATGTTGCCTGTTTTTATTCTTACCTTGGCGCTGTACCTTGATTACATGTCATTTATGCAGACTCCTGCACTACGTTCCTAATTTTAGTTACCTTTCAAGTGAGAAAGTATCCTACCATTAAAATTAAAAAAAAAAAAAAAAAAAATAGACCCTTGATTTATGGAGAATTTATGGGTGTTTATGTGTATGCACTTGCATGCATGCCATGGTGTACAACTGGAGGTCAAAACTTTGTAGAGTGGTTCTTTCCTTCTACCTTTACATGAGTTCCTAGAAATGAATTCAAATTATCAGGCTAGCACAATGTCTTTATCTGCTGAGACATCTGATTAGTCAAAAGAAGATCTCTCACACACACACACACTTAATTTTTTTAGATCATCTTATGTATATGGGTGTGCTGTCAGCATGTATGTCTGCATCTCAATTGTGTCACTAGTGGCTGAGAAGCCTGAAGAGGGCACTGAATCTCCTGAAACCGCAATTACAGATGGTTGTGAGCTTCCATGTGGGGACTAAGAATCAAACCCCAGTCCCCTGAAAGAGCAGCCAGTGCACTTAACTTCTTCTCTCTAGCCCCTAAGAATATATATTTTGATACTACAATTTATTTACTCTTTTTAAGGATAAAATCCAGAGCCTCATGCTTTGTTAAGGGCTATATTACCAGCCCAACAGTCCACTTTTAAATAAGACCTATCTTATTTTTCCGATCTTTTATAATTTACATGACAAGTGTTTTATTGTACTATATTAAGCTTACTCCTTTTTCTCTTCCTCTTCTTCTTTTTTTTTTTTTCTGAGGCTGGGTCTTAAGCAGTGCAAGCCTCAGTCATGCTATGTAGCTAAGGATGACTGACTCCTGACCCTTCTACCAACAACTCCAAGGGCTGGGATTACATCTGCCAACATATCCAGCTGTTTCTCATCTTTCCTGTATGCTTTATGATGTTTCTAGTGCTTAAAAAAGACTTTTTTTCTTAAACTCAAATATAATCTTAAAAATGGTAACAAGTATTTGTCTACTTAAATGTCTCTTTTAACATAGCTCTTTCTTTATCAAACATGCGTGTAGAGGCAAGAGAACCAGCAATGCAGAGTTAGCCTTGACTATAGAGTGAGCCTGAAGCCAGTCTAGGGTGCATGAGACCCTGTCTTATAAAACAGGGAAAAAGTGTACTGAGGTATGAACTAAAACATCATCACTAAGTCCATAAAATCCAGGTCAACAATGGCTGGTTAGAACAGGTCCATCTGTGTGTTGTGCCTGGTATGTCGCAAACACAATGACCTCGCAGCACTAAGGCGGCCAGTCTCCACACAAGTCTCCCTTTATACATACCCATTAGGTCAGCAAACCCTCCCACTGGCAATCGGCAGGTTCCAGTAACAAACTGCAGAAGTCTCATCCTCTTCTCGTTATCAATTTCTTTAACAAGCTGTTAATATCACATTTAAGGAGAAATATAAATCATATATTATATACAACTTATTGAACAAAAAAGGAAAATGATTATTTCAAACCTTAAAGGAACCTGAGATGTCAGCAACACTAGACATCAAATTTACCCGAGCCTGTCAGAGCCTCAGCAGCCTTCCTTACTAGATCTCAGGACGGTTTCTGAAGGCTCTTGCAAGGCCTCACAGCTCCATCCTGGGGCAGCACAAAGGTCTACTTTTCTGGGGCAGCCTTTCCTGCTCTCTTACACCTGGCTGTTCTATAACACACTCCTATGGTAATGCAGGACACAAATGCCTAGCTTGAATAAATTTCTTGGTTTCATAACCAAATAAAATCAAGCTCATGAGACCCAATAGCCTCTTTTCTCAAACATTTTCCGTATAGCCCCAAACTGGTATTTTTTTTAATCTCTTAAAAATCTGGGTCTAAGTATAAGGTATTGTACTGGCTGGTTTTGTGTGTCAGCAAAGAAAGGAGCCTCCTTTGAAGAAATGCCTCCATGAGATCCAGGGGGCCTCAAACTCAGAAATCCACCTGCCTCTGCCTCCCAAGTGCTGGGATTAAAGGTGTGCGCCACCACTGCCCGGCCCCATTATATAGTTCTTAATGAAGTAGCAGTGATCAAACCATACTTGATGGTTCTAAAAGATTCAAAAAGGATTCTCATCAAATGTAAATGAATCAATTGTTTTATTACAATTTTTTAGACTTATTTATTTTATGTGCATGAGTGATTTGCCTGCATGTAATTGTGTAGCACACACATTCCTACAGAGTGCTGGGAACCAAACCTGGACCCTCTGAAAGAACAGCAAGTGCTCTTTGCAGCTAAACTACACCTTCCATCCTTAAATGAATGAATCTTATCTTCTGAGTACTCCCACACTCTGGCAAAGGTACAAGGTATGCGTTGCTCAGTAACAGTCTTTAAAGGATTTTGTTAAAGGCATACTCATTTCTTACAATGTATTATTATAATGCATAGCATAGAATAAGGGGCCTTCACATTTTGTTCTGTTACTTATTTTGGTAAATTCTAAGTTAAATAAAATAAAATAAAACGTATGTTTTGTCTATCTATAGAAATAAATTCAGAAACAAACCTGCCAAAACCACATGATCTGCTTGCTTGTCCTGGTGTAATGACGGTAGATGGCATGTCTCTGCCAGTCATTCAAATCAATCTCTTGCATTCCACACAAAAGGACCTGTAGGAATGAAAAGTAAAAAAACAAGTTGTTTCTTTAGGTAACCAAAAAAAGTTTCACATAAGTAGGGCTAAAATGAACCACAGCAATTGAAACTACATTGAGCAAGCATCAGTAAACTCTACATCAAGAGTTCTGTCTAGCCGGGCAGTGGTGGCGCACGCCTTTAATTCCAGCACTCGGGAGGCACAGACAGGTGGATTTCTGAATTCAAGGCCAGCCTGGTCTACAGAGTGAGTTCCAGGACAGCCAGGGCTACACAGAGAAACCCTGTCTCGAAAAACAAAAACCAAAAAAAAAAGAGTTCTGTCTACTTGACTCACAGTGGGCAGTTGCCATGTGTAGTGTCACATATTGAGTGAAATAATTACTGGGTTGCAGAAAAACCTTAATAACAAGACTTTTTGAAAAACCAATCATTGACTTACTTTACGTGTATGGATGTTTGTCTACGTATGTGTCTGTAGACTACTTGAGAGCTTGGTACCCTCAAACCTGGGAACTGAAGCCAGGTCCTCTGGAAGAGCGAAAACTGCTTACAACCCCTGAAGAACCATCTCCAGCCCCAACAATACTTATCACTTTTTTAAAAAAAGTAATGCTCTTTTTTCATTTTAGTATAAACTAACTATATTTCAAACATGTGCTAGCATAAAAAAATACAAGTACACTGGAAAGATGAAAACAACAATTTTAAAATAGATATCTGAAGGAGTATTTACTAGTGTGCTGGAGTAAATAAAAATTCATTACCTCTAATTCCTTCGCATCAAAATATTGCAAATACTGCTGGGGAAGAATTTCATTAAAGCCTTCAAAGAAAGCTTGTGTCTGCTCTTCAACACCTCGAGACAACCTCCACTCAGCTACCATCCTGGCAAATAAGAATGGAGACTGTATCAGGAAATTAAGATTTTACTTTTAAGTTTTGCATGTTAAGATTAAAAATGTAAACTTCATTATGAAAACCTGAACTATAGACAAAAGTAGAGTAGCATGAACTTCTTTCATTTAAAAGAGGCTCTTACAAAGAGTCCCAAGCTGGCCTCAAACTCAAGACAATTCTCCTGCCTCAGCTCCCTAATGGCTGTGATAACAGGTATGCACCACCATGCCACATTTGAAAAAATAAAATGTTTTAAGGGAATTTCTTTCTCTAAACTCTTATTTACCAAAAAAAAAATTGCTAAGTAAATGAGACATCCATTCCAGGAGTGGTGGTGCCAGCCTTTCATACCAACACGGGAAAAGCAGAGGCAGGAGGATCTCTGCAAGTACAAGACCAGACTGATATACATAACAAGCTCCAGGCTACCAGGGCTATATAGAACCTATCTCAAGATAAATAAATAAGTAAATTAGTTAAATTAAGTGATTCACCATGCCTTCCTTCCTTTAAAACCCAATTTTTAGGCTAACACTAGAAATAAGTGTTTACATAAAATGATTACCATAAAACAAACACATTTTAAAAATACCACCCTTTACTATTATTAGACAATTATTAACCAAAAGGCTAAACGTTGTCAAAAGAAACATAGTCTCTTCTTCTAAAAAACATGAATACTTCTTTTATGTGTGTATAGGTTGTGCATGCCATGTTTGTAAGTGCCCAGAGAGGACCAAAAAGTGTTGGTTCTCTAGAGAGCTGGAGTCACAGACGGTTGTAGGCCACCTGAAGTGGGGCTGGGGATCAAGCTCAAGTGTCCCTCACTGCTGAGCTGCTGGGCCGTACTCCCTCACACACTCCTTTAGGGACACCGCCTCTTACCTGATGTATTCCTCCTTATTTTCTTCTGTCACAAGAATATTGCCACCATTGGGTTTCAAATCATGACTCTTAATTTCACCTAGAATTTCTTTATCAACTGAGAAGTACATTTCCAAACCACATTCTTCGATATTGTTTTCTCTGCAGAAATGGAATTAGCACTATTTGTTATACATACAATTCAATCATAATCCAAACGTTTTAATTAAATTCAAATTCTGAATTTAAGTAATAAGCCTTAAATTACAATATCTAATTCAAAGAAGTTAGATTATAATCATATTACCTAAGACTCTGGATGCACTTCTACAAAATTTATCACACTAAACACTGAAAAAGGTTTGACATACATATCCTTTAAATACACTAAAACAGTGACATAGCTGTGGTGTGGAAGAGCTTATGAGCAGCACAATAAAGCACAGACTATATTTTAATAAATATAAAGATAAACTTACTTAACCCAGATGAGAGAATTGTAAAATTCTGGATCAATAGATTCTAAATCCTTAAGTCCAACTGGTTTATTCAAGATACGTTTATAGAATGGTAAAGAAAATCCGGTATCTATGAATTTCCCATGAAATAGAGCCTATACAGGAAGGAAGAAATACCACGTAAGATAACTGTATAAAAGTCATTAAACATCAAAATATTAGATAAAAATCTCCATTTAAAAAGGTGTTTATGCTGGGCATGGTGGTACATGACTTTAAAGACAGCACTCCAAGGCCAAGTTAGGCAGATCTCTATGAACCGGAAGCCAACCTGGTCTACACATTGATAGCCAACCTGGTCTACACATTGATAGCCAATCCAGCCAAGGTTATAAAGTGAGACACTGCCTCAAAACACACACACACACACACACACACACCTGATAACATCTGATAGAGAACTCATTTTCCCTACAGGGGATCACTACTGTCTAAACCTCAGTCCCAGAGGATGTCACACCTTTTTCCAGGCTCCACAGACACCAGACACCAGGAATACACATGGTACACAGATATACAGGCAGGCAAAACACCCAGACAGATAAAATAAATAAAATAAAAAGAAAATTCTGTCACATGATCTGTTATAATACTTAAAATTTAGTATTGCTGAATTAGTAAACAGTTTTGTACCTGTACTTACCATAGCAATAAATCTGCCAATAAAACGGAAGTATCTCAGGTGGTCTGGATTGATGTAAGAAGCGGGGTTTATCTGCAGGCAGTAGTTATCTTTCCCTGCATATTCAAACAGGCAATACATTGGGTTCAACACTTCATGTGACAAAAGAAAGAACCATTCTCTGAAATCAAAAGAAAACTTAGGATGAAAAATTTTGTAGGTAACCATGTCAGCAAATCACAGAGCAGTGTTACAGAGCTGTCACAAACCTGCCCACACCAACTGAGATGGTTTTCTAATGGCTTGTTGAGTTTTCTTGGTTCTGTTCAAACTCACATTATGTTACACAAGATATTTATATACTATCAAATTTCAAATAATCTAATCTATCATTAGCTTTAAAGACCCTTACTTGATTGCCCGCTAAAATTTTTCTATTCATAATCATAATATGCACCCTACTTTTGGAGATATTAAAATGTGAAAATGGTGAGTTGATAGAATTTTATACACAGGCAAGTTTAAAATTCACTGTTGGGCCAGGTAATTATAGCAGTTGAATGGCAACTACTATTCTACCTTCAATTAGGTTCCACAGTGTACTTAAGGTCAGCCACCATGCCAGACATCTCATTGTCACAGAGGAAGCACTTACTCCAGCCACTCGGTTATTAGAAAAATGCCCTGAGCCAGGCAGTGGTGGCACACGCCATTAATCCCAGCACTTGGGAGGCAGAGACAAGTGGATTTCTGAGTTCGAGGCCAGCCTGGTCTACAGAGCGAGTTCCAGGACAGCCAGGGCTACACAGAGAAACCCTGTCTCAAAAAACCAAAAAAGAAAAAAAAAGAAAGAAAAAAGAAAAATGCCCTGAGAAGCTTATTTTATCCGTGGTCTGTCTGTCTTTCTGCATGTGTGTGTGTGCATGCGCACAGCTTACAACTGCCTTTAACTCTCATCCAAGGGATCTGATCTGATGCCATCTTCTGAACTCTTAGCACGGCATTCTAGCATAACCCCCCTCCCCCGAAACACACACACATAATTACAAACAACAAACCCTTTGTTGTTGTTGTTTTCCAGACAGGGTTTCTCTGTGTAGCAGTGGCTGTCCTGGAACTCACTCTATAGACAAGGCTGGCCTCGAACTCAGAGCTCCGACTGTCTCTGCCTCCTGAGTGCTGGGATTATAGGTGTGTACCACCACCTCTCACAAGTCAAATCTTAAGATTTAAAAAACAAACAAACCAACCTAGTAACTGGTGAGATACACTCACTGGTTAGTAAGCACACAAAGATTCAGGTTCTGAACTAACTCATCAAAACACAGTATTTCAGCAGGGCATGGTGGTGTATATCTTTACTCCCAGTGCTTAGGCAGAAGCTAGAGGATCTCTGTGAGTTCAAGGGCAGCATGGTCTATATAGTGAGTTCCAAGATAGCCAGGGCTATGCAGAGAGACACTGTCTCAACAGACAGACAGACAGACAGACAGATAGCATTTCAAAAGCTGAGAAATGGGTCAATGGCTAACAGCACAGGCTGCTTTTGCAGAGGACCTGGGCTCAGTTTCAACCCAGCACCCACATGGTGGCTCACAACTATTTAACTCCAGTTCCAGGAGATCCAAGATCTTTTGGTTCCATAGCACCATGCACACATATGGGCAAAACATACATACACATAAACAAAAATAAACCAAAAAAAAAAAAAAAAAAAGAAAAGAAAAAACAAAAAAACAAAAACCGAAAAAGCCCTCAGAGGCTGGAAAGATAGCTCATGGTCAGGAGCACTTATTGGGAGGACCTGAGTTTGGTCTCCACATCCCCCATGGTGGCTCACAGAGAACCAGCGCCCTTTTCTGGCCTTCAAGGGCACCAGGCACACACAAACATGCAGGCAAAATACTCATGCACATAAATAATACAGATAAATCTAAAAAAGTTTAAAACACAAAACCCAAACTAAGTATTTCTACTCTTCCTAATGATCCTACAAATAGATGTTTGCTCAAAATAATAAAAATATTCAAATTCAGTCTTTTCTTAAAAAATTCTTGCCCTTCTACATTGTTACCACTTGGTAATTTATTATTTTATTGGAGGAAGGGTCTCATGTGGCCCAGGCTGGCTTCAAATGCCCTCTGTAGCCCAAGCTAGCCTTGAACTGATCCTCCTACCTCTACCTCCCAAGTGCTGGGATTAGTCACGGGCCACCAGACCCAGCTTAAATTTTTATTATCTATTCATTTTTAAAATACTTGGTTTTCCTTTTTTATTTATTATCATTGTGTGCATGCTAGTGTGAGTGTGTACAGGTGTATGTAGGTATATGCAAGCCGTAGCACACAAAGGCCACAATGTGCATGTGGAGGTTACATGCACATTACACTTTGGGAGTTGGTTTCTTTCCTTCTGTAGGTTTTTGGGAACCACACTAAAATCGTCAGGGTTGTGTGGAAACCACTTTTACCCACTAAGCCATCTGTGGCCCTAGTTTAAAATTTTAAACTGATGTGATACTGTGACATAATAAGCAACACTATTGCTTGCTCAAGGATGTCTAGTGTGGACAAATGCTCCAAAATGAATAATGCAGAACAGAGACCGTCAACTCCCCTTTTCATAGTACTCTATTCTCAATGCTAAGTTAATCCTAGGTACTGCTATCTCTGCAGTATACTAGTGAGGAAGAAGCGACTTGGTCACTACAAGGCTTTAGGTAACCCATGGAGCAGACAGGAGCTGGCTGACACTGGTCAGAAAATGAAAGCCTTACATCTGCACTGAGTGAATCTCTAAACCTCATCATCTGTAGAATTCTCTACCACAGGGTTATTCTGAGGACCAGGTGATATATGTGCAATTGACTTAACCGTTCTTAGAAAATAGGTGCTGAGTTAATGTTTGTTGGAAGTTCTGTAGTTGCAGCATTATAAAGCTATACTAATTTCCTGATTTCACTTTCCTGAAACATAATATTGAGAAAATACTGTGAACAAAGTGTAATGATACCTTCGGAGGAAGGGAACTAAGTTCTGAGTACTCATATATCACTACCTTGCCACACCTCCATAATCTAAACCTTCTTCTCCTGGGAAAATCACCCACAAACGTCTTCTCAGATCTTGCGGGCTGAAGCTCATGATCTACAAAACAACAAAGCAAAGAGAGCTGTGACAGCAGCTGAGGAGACGTCACCATCACCACCCACTCACTCTACTGTAGGCAACTTAAGGCCCATATAAACAGTGCTCACAGCTAGCTGACATTACACACATATAGATGTTAGCAAAGTGTCACATATTTACTACAAGCATGTATATTTTATATACTTTATAGCCCTCTATATGAAACTTACGAAATTGTTCTATCAGTTGTGTAGTATACAGAGGTAACTCTAGGCATGATCAGAGATGAGCTGGATCTTTCTCCCCTGCTACCAATCAGGTAGGGAAGGCCCATTAGGCTTGGTTTTTGTTTCAGTCAAAAGACACACATAGAAAGCTAATCGACTAACAATGGCTGCAGAGAGAACTCACTTATCTTTGGAAACATACACAGTGGGAATCTATAAATTATATAGATAAACTACTACTTTGCCTCCCACACTGGGTGGCTAACAGTGTCGTGGTCAGATATGAAGGGCAGTAGCACTACAGAGCTATAGTACACGGGTCAATTTGTTTCACGCTCAGTAAAACTATTTCATTATGTCCCCTTAGGAAAACCCTACAGGGGCCTGGAGAGGGACAGTTTAATATAATACCTGTACTTTATCAATTGATAAGAATAAACTGCTAACACTTAAACACCCAAAGAGGATTGTTAAGTTCTCTCAGTTCCCTGGGAAACAGAAACAGAAACAGATTCACCACTTTCAGGAGTTCACAGGCTCCTCAAGCAGTCAGCATCCAGGTCTAACAGAAGTCCAATGGCTCTGACTGCTGTGCATGGTTATGATAAATACCCTTCAAGTACCCTAAGCCAGGCACTCAGCTACACACCTGAGAGATGTCACTAGGCTACCACTAGTTTGAACAATTCTCTTTAACAAGTGCTAATGTAAAGGGACTTTTTTTCTTCTGAACTTTCTACCATAAACAGTTATAGTGCTAATTAAAAGCACCATTTAAAGCAATTTTATCCAGCACCTATGAAGAAAACCTGTTGCTAACCTTTAAATTACATCTCATTATGATATCAGATTTATTCCCTTTAAGCAATCGTATTTTCTCTTACATTATAACTGCCCATTTATTTGGTGGATGCCAAATCTAAGATGAGAGTTTCAAATGTTTTAGAACATTATCCTGTCTGAAAAAGCCTTTTAGTCGTAAGAGCAAAAAGATAAAGGGCTAGTCTAATCATGGTTTGCATCTTGTCACTATAGCTACCAAGGAGTTATATATAGTCCAAAAACAAACAAACAAAAAACCCAAATCAAAAACCCTTCAAAAGACACTGACAACTCAGTGACAAGAGAATAACTATGAGAATGACAATTAGAAATGCATAGGGGCTGCGCTGAGATTGGTCAAGGAGCCTGACATCAGGCCATGGGTATAAACATAATTAATTCTCAATCTCCAAGTCCTCCTCTCTGTTCCTACTTAGCAGGATGCCAACTGGCTTGTCTTTCATGTTAACAATCAAGGTTCCATTAGAAATGGAACAAAACTCTTTCTAAAATGAAACAGCCTGCTAAGACCAGTGATTCTGATCTCTTTTCCTTCTGCATTCAGTTTGGTGCTCCTGAAGCTACCACAATATACTGCAGGAGCTTGAACATCAAGTAATAAGACAAAGCTGAGCAAGATGCTTTACCAACCACGGAGTCCTTTACTATTGTAATCTAATGCTTAATTGCAGTTGGCTTGATAGTCATAGCTAGGGCATAAAGGTAAATAGTTAACTCACTCACTCACTGATGGGAGATGAAAGCTTTACTGACTACTGAAAATTCATATAGCATCTTTTAGATTTTGTTACCAATGGCTAATTTCTTTCCTACTCAAAATCACTAATTCTAAGAGAAGCACATGCTCATTATAAAAAAGTAACATGAAAGTATTAAACACCCCCCCCTTTCCCTATGCATCACACTGTTCATATGGCTATTTTTAGAGCTTTGTCTAGTGACAGATTATGTTTCTACCAATATATCATTTCAGACACACACAGAACTTGACACTCACTAATCATTCTTACACTGAAAAAGCAGAAAGCACGTACAGGAACACTCACGCATTCCTCCTGCGGAGCACTAAGACAGTTGGCAATGAAAGTAAACGAAAAATTCAAGATTGGGGCTGGGGAGTTGGCTCGGGGGATAAAGTGCTTCCAGTACAAGCATGAGGACCTAAGGTCAGATCCACTTGTACCAGCACCACTTGTAGGAGCCTGGTGTGACAGTGCATGCCTATAAACCCAGCACCAGAGGGGCAAAGACAGACAGAACCTAAGGGTTTCTTGGGCATCTAGCCTAGCCCAGGTGTCAGTTCCAGGTTCAATGAGGAACCCTGTCTCAAAGGAGCAAGGCACCTGAAGTACACCTCTGGCCTCCACACTCGCATGCACAGGCAAACATCTCTACACACACAGACATACAGACACATACTCACACACTCTTTCTCACTCTAAAACAGTGGTTCTCAACTGCCCTTTGGTGATCCCCGTCCATAAAATTGTTTTTGTTGCTAGTTCGTAATTGTAATTTTGCTACTGTTATGAATCATAATCTGAATATCTGTGTTTTCTGATCATTTCAGGTGACCCCTGTGACAAGGTCATTTGACGACCCCCAAAGGTTGAGAACCATTGTTCTAAACTATTGTGATTATACCATGAGTACCAGAAAGTAGACATTACTGAGTTAAGAACATAATACCTGTTGAAAGGAATCCTCAAACAATGTTTTTCTTGTCACTGTGATCTTTATATGCTGTGGCATGGCCAGTTGCTGAAACATAAGAATGATTTAAGTCAACTCTCACCATTAAATGGCCTAGCAACAAAACCAAAAAAGAAAGTTTTACATCTTTGTTAATAAAACCAGACTTTGAATATGAATTGATACCCATGATTGCCAACACCTTTGTCAGCATTCACACTGCTTCTTTGAGATATGAGGAAGAAGATCAGATCTGGTATCTAAAGTGCTTATGTAATGACTCAAGTAAGTCTTTGATTTTCAAATTTTAATTCAGAATTATGTTTCCCAGTTAATTACAAGAATTTGAATTTAAATCTTTAACATAATACTTTGATTAATGCATTCATTTTATTTACAGTCCATACATTAGTCATTTGTTTAGACATCAGAGAAAGAATATTCAATGTTTATATTCATATGTGTACTCATCAAAGACTAGACATAGAGTTATGCATAAGGCACACACTTACACTCACAGCATTTAGGAGGCTGTGGCAGGAGGATTTTGAGTTCAAAGCCAGTGTGGGCTATTTAGATTGTTCTGTCTCAAAAACCAAAAACCAAAACACACGTACACAGCCGGGCAGTGGTGGCAAACTCCTTTAATTCCAGCACTAATTTGTCAAAGATAGGTGGATCTCTGGGTTGGAGGCCAGCCTGGTCTACATAGTGAGTTCCAGGATAGCCAGGGCCATACAGAGAAACCCTGTTCTGAAAAAAAAAAAAAAAAAAAAAAGCAAAACAAAACCTCACACACATACATTTTGTTTCAAGATTTATGCAACATGAAAATAAAAGACACTGAGGAAAAAAGTGAAAAATTTCTTTCTTTTCTTTTTCTTTCTTTTTGTTTTTTCGAGACAGGGTTTTTCTGTGTAGCCCTGGCTGTCCTGGAACTCCCTCTGTAGACCAGGCTGGCCTTGAACTCAGAAATCCGCCTGCTTCTGCCTCCCAAGTGCTGGGATTAAAGGCGAGCACCAGCAAGGCCTGGCCATATTTTCTTATTCAAATGATTTCTAGCTTAATCCTTGGACAAGGGAAGTTACAACTATCTAATTGGTAAATATATTTCATTGTCCTAAAGATGGATCACTCCCATGCTTCACACTTTCTTGTTGATACATATTTTAGAACTGCTGTGTAACATAGGCAATGTAACAAAGAGACACAGAGACACCAAGCCAATACTAACCTGACACCAGAACCGGAAATAATGAACTTTCGCCTTGAAGTCCCGAACGTAGGCTATCTGAGGTCCATTGTCTCTGATGAGCAAAGATAAACATGGCAGGTGCAAATGGTGGTAAGAGAAATGCTAAAGGAAAGCAAACAATGCTCCTCCTACCCCCACACCTGCCACTCAGTACTCACAAACACAAAAGCACCCAGCAGAGCATATTTGTAATATTCTGTTTTGAATGTTTCCTAAGGACTATTTCCAAGTAAGGTCTTGTTGAAGCCACTGGTGGGGGTGCTTTTTTTTCTGTGCAGGTAAATGTAACAGAGCTGGGTAAAAGAGTTCCTACAAAGGAATGTCACCTTTCACAACGACTACTCTATGCTCTGTCCTTAAAAGAGGCTCAAGATCAGCCAGCAGATGTTACCTAGGACAGACATTTCCTAGTGTGACTAGAGGTCCGTCTGCTAGGACAGACATTTCCCAGTATGACTAGAGGTCTGTCTGATGAGCTCTAGCTACAAGTGCTGTGGGGGTCTCCAAGGAGTTAATTTTTTAAAACAGCAAAGATATCAGTTAAGAGTTTTGCTGTTTACCATTCCAGTGTGGCCTTTCTCCAAATGACTAGCACATTGAGGATGGAAACTATGCAGGCCGGTTGTAGAACAGGAAGAATTCCAGATCACTTGAGGCCTCCATGTTGACCGTGTTTCCATATGGAAGTTCGTCTGTCTGATTTTGAACCCTACAATCCTGGAACCTTGCCAGTTCTAGTAGTTTTCTTTATATTTCTCACAATTTTCACTATATGATTTTCATCTGTGTGAAAGACAGACAGCTTTACTTCTTCCTCCCCAGCCTCTCTTCTACTTCCTTTTATTTTTTTACACTTGGTTGCCAATATAATACTGAATGGCAGCAATGATCATAACCATCTTTGACCTGATGGAGTAATTATTTCATCATTAAGCATGATGTTGGCTGAGGATTTGTTTGTGTTCTCCTAGGTAAGAACATTTCCAAGGCAGGTAAAAGTGGATCATAAATATTTCATCACAAGCTTTTACTGAATGATAGGATTTATTTTAAAGGGTTCATTTATTTGTATGTACATGAGTCTTGGCATAGCCTGTATGTATGTCTGTGCACCATGTGAGTGCCTATTGCCCAACAAGGCCAGAAAAGGACACCTGGAACTGACTTTACAGATGGTGGTTAGCTGCCAAATAGATGCCAGAAACTGAACTGGAGGCCTCTCCAAGAGCAGCAATGCTCTTAACTACTGAGGCATCCAGCCCTGATCACATGAATTTTCTTCTCTAGTCTGTTTTTATGGTGAGACACACTGTTAGTTTTAACTTTATCTAGGGGAGGGAGTGTGCCAGAGGCCAGAGGAGGGCACTCAACCTCCTGGAGCTTGAGTTACAGGCTATACAGTTATATGGGCATGTATCTTTATCTGGACCAGATTATTTTTAAATAATGTAGAGAAATATGCTAATATTGAACATAAGCTATTATTGTTGTAGGGCTTTCTGTTATATGCACTCAAACTTAATTATAACTAAAATGAGTAATAACATTATCTACTTATAGTTTACTTCCACATCTATGTTATCTCTATAACTTCATTAGTGTCTAATTGGACTGATTTCTCAGTTTCTGCTATAAACACACATGCTTTTAATATGCAGAAGTATAAAACTCTCAGCAAAATATTAGCAAAAGTATTTTAGAAGAATTAAGAATTGATATCTGAATCCTTCATACCATGTGGGATTTACAGGTAGAATATAAGATAGTTAGTTCAACATATGAAATCATGTATCAACATAACAACAACAAAGAGGGCTGGAGAGATGGCTCAGTGTTTAAGAACACTTATTGTTCTATCAAAGGACCAGAACTTGGATCCCGGCATATAGGTTAGGTGGTTTACAAATGTCTGTGAATCTTGACTGCATCATTTTTTCTGATGCTTGACTTAATCTTGTATTTTGTTCATCATGATCTTAGGCTACATCTGGGCTGAGTGTACATAACATACAGTCTAGCTTGTGAAAGCATATTCTTCAATGCTCACACAATGAGGCATTTCTCCTAACATGTTGAGTGAGTCATGCCAGTATATAAGGAACTCCTAGGCTGAACATGGTAGGCTAACTCTTTAAGAGCAGCAGAAGCAGAGCCAGGTTATCTGTAAGTTCAAGACCAGGATGGTCCAGAGAGTAAGTTCCAGACCACCAGAGCTACAAAGCATATCTGTTTCAAAAAGAAAAAACAACAGCAAAAACATCCCCCCCTCACAAATTCATAAAATGTGACCAAAAAAAAAACCCCTAAACAATTCAATTTAAAAAATAAGCAAATGCTCCATTGTGGTGGTGCATATCTTTAATCCCAGAACATTAGAGGCATTGGAAGTAGAAGTATGCACATCTCTGTGAGTTCAAGGACAGTCTAGTTTACAGAGTGAGTTACAGTCAGTCATGGCTATGAAGTATGCACATCTCTGTGAGTCCAAGGCCAGTCTAGTTTACAGAGTGAGTTACAGGTCAGTCATGGCTATGAGGTGAGAATCTCTTCCCTATCCCCAAGCAAAAACAAAACAAAACAAAACAAACAAACAAACAAAACTACCAAGATTCAGTGTACAGTGACCTATGGGCCCACCTCAAATACAACTTTGTCTTTGCTAACTGAAATCTTTTGTGAAAATCCAAGAAATTAGCTGTGCTTTTGATTTATAATGTTTAGAAAACTTACAAGGCTGATTTTCCTGTTCGTGGATCTATATAAGTAGTTGCTCTTCTATTGTGGTCCACAAAATACGGAATTCCATCCACTGTGAATCTCATTTCCCAGCCTTCTGGTAAGGGCTTTTCATTTAACTGACTACAAAATACAGAGGAAAACAAAAGATACTAAGACTTTCTTCTTTATCAAATACAGAAACTAAAAATACCCACAAACAATAAATTTTTCAGAAAACAAATATGGTCCTGTATTTTCAGGTGTATAATAGAGATCTCTGGCTGGATATCCTACATACACATTAAAGTCATCATCAACAACATTCAAAATGAATCATCACAGTATTATTGGCCAATGTTCTCTCATCTACTTAATAGCTCACCTCAAACAGCCACGGTACCCAAGCTCATTCCTTATACCTCTGAAGTCTTGATACTAGCCCTTATCTTTGATTCCCACCACGACTGTAGCTCTCTTCATCTTCACTGTCCAGCAGCTGCCGACATGGCTCTGTTGTTTCTGGTCTCACCTGGGCCTACATACGATACTGCTAAAAGAGCTTATTCCTAAAACAGACCTCATCAATCCAATTTCTCTTTTACACTCCCTCTCAGGAACCCTGAGATTTCACATACATGGCTATTGATCATTTTCCCAAACGAGTCACAACTGTCACAGGCCAAATGACATATTCTCTCCCATTGATAAATCTGTTTTCTCTGTTAAAGCAACTTAAAAATTCTTTATGAAATATCCTTACTGACTTCCTTCATTTATCTTTATACCTGCCATGGAACACTGGGCAACCTTCTTTAAACTTCAGTTTCTTTATCCATAAAATGCAGGCAATAGCCAGGCGTGGTGGTACACTTTTGATCCCAGTGCTCAGGAGGCAGAGGCAGGTGAATCTCTTGAGTTCCAGGCCAGCTTGGTCTACATAATAAGTTCCAGGATAGCCTGGTCTATATACTGAAATCCTATCTTAAAAAAAAAAAAAAAAAAAAAAGACCTGCCTGCACACAAAAAAGAAAAACAAAACAAAACAAAAACCAAAAAACTGGAGGCAACATATGGGCAGTACTAACTGAACTAAGTGGATTATTTAAAAAGCCAAGCTGAGAATATACAGTTAAGATGCGCTGGGGAGAAGCCAGGCAGCGGTGATGGACACCTTTAATCCCAGCATTCAAGAGGCAAAAGCAGGCAGATTTCTGTGAGTTTGAGGTCAGCCTGTCTAGAGTTCCAGGACAGCCAGGTACACAGAAAAACCCTGTCTTGAAAAAAGAGATGGACTGGGGAGAACTAGAGGAGGGAGTGGGGGATGGGTAAGACCAAACACACAGCAGACATTAAATTCTCAAAACATATATAAAAATATTAAACAATCGAGACAACACTATCTGAGAAAATGAAGTAAAAGCGAGTCTTTAAATGTAGACGTTACTACTCTCACTCTATCCCCGTCTCCCCCAGGACGTCCTATGCACTGCTAGCAGGCATCACCATCCCTCAAGTTGTGTGTTCGCAAAACTTTCCACTCTATAACTGTTAAGTGAGGATTAGAGCCTACAGTAGACTATAAACCAATAGTGACCTATCTAAATAACCTGTTATATGCCCAAATACTTGATGCATTTACATAAATATTAGATGACTTCTAGTAAACCTAAGACTTTATTGTAGACATAAATGCAATCGGACTTTTCAGTTGGCTGGGTAAAATGAGTGCAACTTTTTGCCATGTGTTCCAGTTCATTCATTTTTTTCTCTTTTCTTCTGAGATAGGGTCTCATGTATGCTGGACTTGATCATTACATAGCCTAGCACAGCCTTGAACTTCTGACCCTCCTGTCTCTACTTCTCTAGCGCTGAAATTATAGGCATGTGCCATCAATGGGACTCTTAAGGATCAAAACCAGGGTTTCATGCACGCAAACAACACTGTACCAACTGAGCTACATCCTTGCCTCCCACCCCTGGTTTTAAAACTTCAAGTTTCATATCTAATGGGCTTGGTATAAGGAAACACTGGAAATACTTAAGTTTACATCACAAAAAATAAAAAGCAGAGATTTGAGGCATTTAACAACATCACTATTATAGAGAAACACTACTAGTTTGGACTGCTGTTTTCCTCAAATGTACTTTATAAAAGTACACAGTGCTGTATTAGGAAGAACACTGCCTTAAATTGTATTTTACACACTATTAGAATGTTTAGTCCAGGGCTGGAGAGATGGCTCAGTGGTTAAGAGCACTGTCTATTCTTCCAGAGGTCCTGAGTTCAATTCCCAGCAACCACATGGTGGCTCACAACCATCTGTAATGGGATCTTCTGGCATGCAGGCAGGCATATATGCAGATAGAGCACTCGTGTATAAAATAAATAAAATCTTTTTTAAAAAAGAATGTTTAAGCCGGGCAGTGGTGGTGCACGCCTTTAATCCCAGCACTTGGGAGGCAGAGGCAGGCGGATTTCTGAGTTCGAGGCCAGCCTGGTCTACAGAGTGAGTTCCAGGACAGCCAGGAACAGGAACATACAGAGAAACCCTGTCTCAAAAAACAAAAAACAAAAAACAACAAAAGAAAGAATGTTTAGTCCAAAATGACATGTATGGTATGGAGATTAGCCATAAAGTACATGATAACCACACTATAATCAACAGACTAAAAAAGTCAAATAACAAGGAAGGCCCAAGGGAGGATGGCTGGATCTTTCTCAGAAGGGGAAATAAAATAGGTATGGAGGTGGATGCAGGGAGGGAACTGGGTGGGAGAGGGGACGGAGTGGGGAATAGAGTAGGGAATCAGAGAGAGAGCGAGCAGGCAGGAGAGAGAGAATAGACAGGACATGCTAGAGACCTGGGATGGGGGCGGCTACAGGGGGTCTATAGGGTGACTCTAGCTGAGACTCCTAGCAGCAGGAGATATAGAGCCTAAAGTGGCCACTTCCTGTAGGAGGCAGGACTCCCAGTGGAGGGATAAGGACACTAACCCATGCACAAAACCCAAGATATATCTTGCCTTCAAGATGTGCAAGGATAAAGATGGAGCAGAGACTGAGGGAATGACTGGCCCACACTGAGACCCAACCCATGGGCGAGAATCAATCCGACACCAGTAACGATACTCTGTTAAGCTTGTACACAGGAGCCTAGCATAACTGTCCTCTAAGAGTCTCCACCCAGCAGCCAATGGAAGCAGATACAGATACCCACAGCCAAACATTAGATAGAGCTCAGGAAGTCTTATGGAAGAGTTGGGGAAAGGATTGAGGGACCCGAAGAGGACAGGGACTCCACACAAAGATCAACAGAGTCAACTAACCTGGACGCTTGGGGGGTCACAGAGACTGAAACATCAACCAAAGAGCATACATGGGTTGGACCTAAGCCCCTGGATATATGCAGTAGCTGTGCAGCTTGGTCTTCATGCGGGTCCCCCAACAACAGGAGCTGAGGCTGTCCCTGAATCTGTTGTCTGCCTGCTGTGGATCCTGTTCCCCTAACTGGGCTGCCTTGTCTGGTCTCACTGGGCGAGGATGTGCCTAGTCCTACAGTGTGACTTGGTGTGCTGGGGTGGGATGGGGTGAGTAATAGGTGAGACCTAGAGGGAGCTCCCCTTCTCAAAGGAGAAGGGGAGGGAGAAATGGGGGGTAAGATCTGTGTGACGGGGAACATGGAGGAGGGGGGCTGATATTGAGATGTACAGTGAATAATAAATTTAATAAAATTTTTAAAAAGAATATTTAGTCATATTCATATAATTCAATACAAATGTCAGTGAAGACTACAGAAATATAAAGACACTTCACTTCTATGGTGATTATAGTTACTAGATAAACTCAATAACCAGCTGTCTCTAAAATAAAATGAATTGGATTAGTATACAATATTAAAGAATCAGTCCATGATATTCAAATGATAGATTAATGCATTAAAGGGCATAAGCACCTCTTTTTAAATGAAGTATTTTAAATGAGTGAGCTAGACAGAATTTGGTTATTTGTGATGTCTCATGAAATGATTCTAAGTTAAGCTCTAAAACTTTATCAAGACCCAAAAAGGAACAATAGAAGCAACGAGTTACAAAAAGGTGACTTGCTCAGTTCTATCTCTAAAGACAGGAGGAAGAGATTCCTCATTCTATGGCCTAGGGTGTAAAGAGAATTTTGGTTTCTTAAAAAACCCAGTTATGTTATGTGAATATGTTTTTGTTTAATCCCAGGCGTGGGATAAGAGGCTGCTTCACAGCAGGTGATTAGGATTTGCCTTGTGCCCTAGCAAGGGCGTGGTTTTGCCAGCTGCCAGATAGTTACATTTGTAATTCTGGGAACTTTTGAGAGGGTAAACGCCAGAGTCCCAAGAAGGGCTGAAGGTGCTCCCAAGAAAGAAGAAGAAAAGGATGAGGAGGAGGAGCAGCAGCCACCGCCACCTGCTGCTCCTGGTTGCTGTTGCTGTGGTCTGTCAAGTGATCTTGAGCAAAGAAACAAATGAAGATGGAGATATTCTGACTACAAAGACTGGACTGGTCCTAAGAAACCCTGTCCTTAATCAGCAGGAAGTAGTGTAAAAAAGGTCTACATCCCGTTTCCTTTCTAACCTCTTCTCTCTCCTACCCAGTGTTGGGCTGGAAGGGATTAGGGTGGCATAAAGGTTGGAAAGGAAAGCAGAGGTATAAAAAAATAATAAAGTAGTTAAAGACAAAAAACAAAAAAACCCCAGCACCTACACGGGGATGCTGGGGATCAAACCCTAACTCACCCATGTTATATAAGCACTGTACCACTGAGCTTCATGTCCAGCCAGAGACAATTTCACTAAGGAATCATAATGTTTTTATCCTTAAAGTGTTTCATTATTCTTCTTATGAAATTAAATATATTTAATGTAATAGTTGTATAAAAACTGCTTTTTAGTGGTACTTAGATACAGGTATTTTAAAAATATAAGCTACTGAAATGTGATTCATGGGATCTGCATCATGAAGAATTACTCATACCTAGAGAAGGCCGGTCTTGTCTTCACTACTGGTAAGTGAATTATTAGTAAGGGTGTGCCCATTAGAAATGCCCTCCTTTGCCTAGAGACTTAGACTCCTGGGCACCCTACAATGAGGAGAGAGGCCTGGGGCATGTTGCATCAGCTGTAGTCTCTGGAGGATCGACAGACTAAGTTTTATTTCAAATGTGTAAAAAGGTGGAAGAAGGATCACTCAGAAGAGCAAATGGACACTTCACTGGAGTCCACAGACCTCCCTGGTTTGTAACATTTACATATGACCAACATTAAAGCACGTTCTCTGCAATGGGGATTATGAATCCTCTCAGACTCTTCTCTGCATATAGCCTCCTTCTACTGTCGTTATTATTTCTCTATAAAAATATGACTGAATATAATTCAGTATAATTCAGTAAGTCTAGTGGCTTTTGTTGTTTTCAGACAGGGGTTAGGTAGTCCAGACTAGCCTGGAACTCATGATCTTCCTACTTAAGTATCCTAAGTGCTTGAGTTACTGGTATATAATACTATTACAGAGAGAGAGAGAGATACACACACATACATACACACAATTATATATTACACTTCCTATAGGATCTATTATATATCTTATAGGACTGGTGTTTATATAAAGAGAGAAATTTGGTACAAAGATGTATATATCAAGAAAGCTATGTGAAGACTAAAATACTGCTGACACAAGCCAACAAACTGTAAGTTAGGAAAAGCCAGGCATGATGGCCCACGCCTTTAATCCTAGCATTTGAGAAAAGGGCAGGCATATGTCTGAGTTTGAGGGCAGCCTGGTCTACAGAGTGAGTTCCAGGGCAGCCAGGGCTACATGGAGAAACCTTGCTTCAGAAAACAAAACAAGGAGGAGCAGCAGAGGAGATAGGAGTAGCAGCAGAGGAGATAGGAGTAGCAGCGGTAAGGAGGCTGGACCACACCCTTTCCTGTGTCTTCAGAGGTGGCACAGAGTCTGGTGACATTTTGGTCTCTAACTTCTAGCCTACAGAACTCTAAGACAATACGCTTATGCGTGGAAATAGAAACAGAGACAGAGAATTACTCTTTCTTCTCCTTTTTTTTTTTGGTGAGACAGTATCTCACTATGTTGTCCAGTCTACCTCTGTCTCTCAGTGCTGGGATTAAAGGCGTGTGCTACTGCATCTGGCTTGGGAATTACTTTAAGCGCGCGCGCGCGCGTGTGTGTGTGTGTGTGTGTGTGTGTGTGTGTGTGTTTTAAAACAAGGTCTTAGCTAACTTTAGCACACAGAATGACAAATAGCTCAGACAGATCATTAATAAGGCAAACTTGTAATGAAATCTCTTCATATATAAGCCAGCAAGTTTTTATAATGTGTACAAATATTATATCATATAACATATTGAGATGTCTACAGCAGCTACAGAATATATTTTAGTTCTTTAACTGTATTGGTGGGAAAGAAAGAAACCCAGTGAGCTGTGCCACCCCTTGGCCCTGCCCCAGGAAACTCATGAAACTCGAGCTTTTCATTCCATGTAATGATTAATTACATTATAAGTTAATTACGAGTAATCATTTTTATTCTTCAGAGGTATGTAGGTAATTCATGTTTAATGTCTTTGAGGAAAATACATAAATGAGTCAAAAGGTAAATAACCTCTAGAGGTCACACATACACTAAAGTTCTTACCCTTGGCTTCTGGGGTCTTCCCACTGCGTAATCCGAGTGTTGTGGTTGACAAAATACACTCTGCCATTGCTATCAGTTCTCTTCTCTTTATTAAGAAAGAAAGAAAGAAAGAAAGAAAGAAAGAAAGAAAGAAAGAAAGAAAGAAAGAAAGAAAGACACAATATTAATGTTGGAATAGATTTCCCCTCAAACTAAGACAAAATAAGCTGGATCTGCCCCTTCAGTGATTGTGACTTTATAATTTCTATATCACATCACACACATGAAAGTGTATTTTAGCTTTTAAGCATATGCCTTTCCTCCATCTCACTAATCCAGATATTGGGATAATCTTTTTGTACACTATGTGAAGATGTGTCTCTGTCCTTCTTCACCTGCCTAAGGCACCTTCTGAACGGCCAATAGCTAGGCAGGAGAGGAGAGGCAGGACTTCCAGTAATTCTTGGAAATCAGGCCAGGGTATTCACCAGCCAGAAATGGAGGAGAGGTAATGAGCCACATGGCAGAACTATTAAGTTATATGACCTAGCTGGGAACAAGCCAGCTAAAGCCTAAAACATTCATAATTAATATAAGCCTCCATGTCATTACTTGAGGAACTGGTGGGTCAGAGACAATACAGCCGTAACCACTCACACTTTTAGGAGTTCTTTCTGTTTCTTAGTGAAATTATGAAATATTATCTTTGGGCTACGAGTGATGTCTTTGCACCTAAGAGCACTTACGCTATTCTAGAGAACCCAAGTTCAGTTCCCAGCACCCACAACAAGTGTCTGTAACTCAAGAGTACTTGAGGTTTCTGAGGGTACCTGAACTTATGTGCACATATCCACACACAGACCTACATATCCATAAAACAAAAAACCAATAAAACATTTTTAAATTTTTAAATAAAAAAATTTCTAAGAAGCTAAAAAGATTTATTTACATCGTCTTGCCCATATAACTTTTCAGCTATTTAGCTTTACACAAGTGACATCTGCGTTTGTGTGTGTTAAAGTAGGTGTGAACTTAAGGTCTACGAGTAGTAGTAGGTAAGCAATTTATGCCTGAGATACTCCCTTAGCTCAGCCTCACACAGATACAGAAGGCAAACACAACCTTGCAGGAAAGTTTTTCTTTAACGGCAACATGGACCACAATTCAAAATTCTGAAACCAAAAAGTGATTTCTTTTTTTTCCTATAGCTGCTTCAAAAGAGTGAAAATGATGTGTTAATAATCATCACCATAAAATAAGTCCAAGTTCTTCTGCCATAAAATGAAGGGTGGGGGCTGGAGAGATGGCTCAGTGGTTAAGAGCACTCTGCTCTTCCAGAGGTCCTGAGTTCAATTCCCAGCAACCACATGGTGGCTCACAACCATCTGTAACTCAAGTTCCAGATCTGATCCACTCTTCTGTGGGCACCAGGTATACCCATGGTACAGATACACATGCAGGCAAAACATGCATACATATAAAATAAAAATAAACATAAATCTTAAAAAATAAAAAGGGTGGAGTATAAGTGGATGGCCTCCAAGTATACACACATGAACAAGTGTAGAACAAAGCCTGCAGTCTATGTCTAGCAATGCAATCTGAGGGGTCAGGTTCAACACCAAAGGGCCACACCTCCTTTTCCAAAGCATTTTGTTTTGTTTTATGTCAACCACACACTGACCATTCCACTACTACCTTAACCATCAAAAGACTCCATCTCCAGACTACCGCATAACACACACACACACACACACACACACACACACACACACACACCTCCTTCACACAGAGAAATGGCTTCTTTTATTCTGTCTCATGGTGGGTGTATACAGTTGTATATATGCCTAGTGGATGCATACATATACGAGCACATTTATAAACATGCATATGGAACCCAGAGGACAACCTCACATATGTTCCTTCTCAGGGACTATCTACTTTGTTTTTTGAGCAAGAGTTTCTCATTGACCCAGGACTCATTTGATTGGGCTAGACTAGCCAGTCAGCAAGCTCTTAGGGATCCTGTCAAATACCTTCTTCCTCAGAGACTGCAGATGCTTGGCACCATACCCACTTACTAGTGGGGAGTAAACTCAGGTTCCCATACTTACACAACAAGCACTTCACTATCTTTCAGCCTTTGTTTGTTTTGTTTGGTTGAATCAGGATTTCCAATAGTTGATGCTGGTTTTAAATTCAGTGTGTAGCCAAGGCTGGCCCAGAACTCCTTGTGCTAAGATTACAGACACAAACCAACCATCTCTCTGGGTTATTACTAAAGTGTTTTGAGTATAAATGATTTTAAGAAAAACAAACAAACAAAAACCAAAACAAACAAAAAAAAACCGACAATCAACTTGTTCTCAAGATGGATTATATGTGCTTCCCTTATATGTACATGCCTGGCTTCCCTTAGTTTTTTAGACAAGTCTCTCTCTGAACCTGGAGGTCATCAATTTGACTAGACTCGTGACCGAAACTTCAGGGATCTGTTGGTCTCCTCAACCTCCATGGGGTTGCAGACATATGCTACCATGCCTGGCTTTTTACCTGGGTTTTGGGAATCCAACTCAGGTACTCCTGTTTGCATGGCAAACACTTTTCTTACTTAAGCCATTTCCCCAGCTCAGCTTTTTTTCATTAGAGAGGATCTAGCCTCAAGTATTTGGTGATAGTAACAGACACTAGAGCCCCAAGAGTATAAGTATATAAACTTGTGAAAATGACTTTCTTCTCTAAGCATTAGCATCCTTGAGTTCCTTCCAGATTACTGTATCAATAACCTGCTTCTTTTCACTTTTTTGCAGTGCTAGTAACTAGACTCGGAGCTCTACCCTTGCTAGACAAACATCTCTAGTCCTGATTTCCCACCCCATCCCCCACCCAGAGCTGAGGACCAAACTCAGGGCCTTGCACGGTAAAAAGCCAGGCATGGTAGCATATGAGCTAAATCCCCAACCCCTCTAGTCCTGATTTCCTAAGTAACAGATTTTTAAATTAATAAATGGATACACTTACCCCATCCAGGGGGCAAAGGACCAAGGGGATCAAATTCTTTGTTTTGTGACGCAGCAAACAAATCTTGATTCTAGAAAGAATAAAAAAATAAATAAACAAATATAATTCACAACATAAACACATGATCTCAGAGCAAATGTATGAATTCCAGTATGATTTCCCTAGCACACACAATGCAACATATTCTTTACAGATTCACACCTTAGAGAAATTTTATACAGTACCAACATACTTTATTTTGGCTAAAAATATCTTTGAAAACCTTATGTTATAACAATAAATGTTGGTTCAAGACATAGCAAAAAAAGAAAGAGAGAAAATGCTATGGAATATTACCTAGCACTTAAAATTATGTAAAATTAAAATAGTACATCTATCTATATATCTAGATATAGATATAAAAATTCTTTCCTACAAATTACTAGTTTTCCCTTGTGATACAAAGTTTCTTCTACTAGTAACATAAAAATTAGAGAATCATATACCTCCCCACCTCCCCCAAGACATTCCTAAAACCAAAACCCTCAGTGGTAAGATAGCTGGAAACAATCTTGCACATGTACTCAAAACCACAGAATCACAGGAGACAGAGTCGGGAGCAGAAAGATAACAAAGTGCCACCAAGGCAATTAAGTATTTCACACAGAAGGCAAGTGAGTCCTGGTAAGATTAAGTAGCCTATTCAAAATTACTCAAAGTAACTGTGGAACCAGAAACCAGATGCATCTGACTCCAAAGTCATCTGAGAATCCTGTGAGAACGAGGGTTGAAAACAGCAGGCAAGTTTAGCAGCCACACTTAGAAAAACAGAAAGTAAAATGTGAACCAGAACAGACCTAAAAAGGAGGAGAAGGAAAAAAGGAGAGGGTATGACAGGCACAGGCACAGGCGTCTGGCTGTTTACAAGGCTTGGCCAAGAAGACCTGAAGGTGATGGCCAGCCTATCTCAAAATACAATGTGAAGAGGGTAGGGCAGAGATGACAGCAAAGAAGAGCAGCACCAGTGGCTCTGTACTACCCCATGGCAGTGGGCTCCAACAACGACTCGAGGTAATGGAGCAAGTTGAGGCATGGCCAGCACTGTGAACACCTCTCCGAGCACATAAAATCTGTGTGGCAAATGATATGGGGGGTATGTGGTTCTGGGCCCTGTGAGCAATGCTCCATGTCACTTGTTCCTAAAGCCAAGTGAGCCTTCAAGCTCATGAAGAACACAGTGAGGATGCACATCCATGCCCAGAGGATGTGTGAGAAGCTGAGATAGTGTTGGCTGCCATGAGGAAAGCAGCTGCCAAGACGTTCTAAGTCCACCTATCCCCTCAATAAAAATGCCTCATATTCTATCTGATAAAGATGAATTTGTCCACATCAGTAAATGTAACTATTCTAATGATGAGGTCCAACAAAAAGGCAGCAGAGGCTAGAGAGGTGACTAACTTGTAGAGGACCTGGGTTCTGGTCCCAGCATCTATATGGCAGCTTCACAATCGGCTGTAATTCTAGTCACTTGAGGTGTGAACTTCTGACTCTGAATACTGCATGCATGTGGTGTACAGACAAACATTCAGGTACTCATATACATAAAAGTAAATAAAGTTCCAAAATAAATAAATAAATAAATAACCAAACAAGCAAGCAAACAAACAAATGAAACAGGCAAGAAAATGGAGGAAAGATACTATCTAGGAGGGAAAGGAAAGCCGTTTTCCTCCGGTGCACTGTAAAGGAAAGCTCACACGATGCTGAGGCACCAGCAATGAAGAGGCTCAGCTTCTCCGGGCCCCTGCAGAGCTGGTTTCTTTGGTTTAAATTCTATATATTACTGCAACAATCTCTTTATTTTGGCATGGACTATTTTACTTTTCTCAGAGACAGATCTGTGACACTTTATGACTTCAGATTATAAAATTCCTAGCAGCAGATCACACAGCAAAGAAAGCACTATATATTTTATATATTTATCACTGTATGTGCACTATGAGTCTGAAGGAAATTATGTATAATCCATTTGCTTACATTTAAGAAGGTTTTTTTGTTATTGGGTTTTGTTTGTTTTTGTTTTGTTTGTCTATCTCTACTCTACCCTGTCCTACCCCAGACAAGGTGGCTGACTTGGAACTCACAGCATAGACCAGAATGGCCTAGAAGTCAGAGATCCAACTGCCTTCACCTCCTGAGTGCTGAAATTAAAGCCATGAACCACCGTGTCTGGGTATTTTTGTTGTTTTTTGTTTTGTTTTGTTTTGTTTTGGAGCAATCTCTTAGTGTCTTGAGTACTCTGGGCTGGCCTTGAACTCTTGAGCTCAAGTGAGCCATCTGGTCAACTTCCCAATCACTAGAGATAACCATCAATCCAGCTTTGTAAAGCAAACACTTTATAAACTTACATAGTGGAGACATATGTGTAAATTAACACTTCCAGGAGTATAAGCTCTTCAGTTGGGCAGCATACCAGTTTATTTAGGAAACTTGATCAGTAAATGTAACCACTGCCAACTCTATGCAACCACTTAAAAGTTAGGCTCCCAGAGACGTGAACTTTGAATTTTTCTAGTAAGATATAGGCAGTTAATTCTCCATTTAGAATTGTTTTAATTCTTTTCAAACTGTTTAGGTTCATTTTTACTAATCTTTTCTCCATGAATTTTAAATAGCTCTAACTTCTTTTCTTCTCTTTTAAATACTAATAGGAAAGACAGAATCCATGACAAGACCAATAACTACATATGGCATCACCTGGGTTACCACCCTACTGCCTTCTACTAGTGTTTACATGATGCATGCAGGCAGTGTTTAAACACTGAAGATTATTTGTTTGTTTGTTTATACAATGTTTTACCTGCATGTACACCTGCATGCCAGAAGAGGGTACCAGATCTCATTACAGATGGTTATGAGTCACCATGTAGTTCCTGGGAATTGAACTCAGGATCTCTGGAAGGGCAGTCAGTGCTCTTAATCTCTGAGCCTTCTCTCCAGCCCAATACTGAAGATTTTATCAGGTATAATACTCAATAAATCAACAGACTCTTACCCCATAGATGAATCTCTGGTTAAACTGCTGCATTGCTCCCTGAAGCTGACTACGCTGTAGCTGCCACTGTTCATAGTTCCGGACAGATTCCAAGGTTGGCCTCTGCCATGTTGTGGTTCTTGTGAAATGGTCAACATAATAAATACGCCCCATATTGTCCACACGCCGTTCCCAGCTAAACCAGAAAAGAAACCACTAATTTAAGAAAACTTGTGCAAAGCATGTAAGACCTTTTCTCTTGAGAATCTACTATTTTTCTCTTTGTACTGACGACCAAATCCAGGGCCTTACACATGCTATTCAGTGTGTCACAGAGTTACATTCCCAGTTCTTTCTGATTTACCTGAAATCATTCATTCAGATTTACAAACTGAGCTTCAATATTTCTAGAATTTTGTCTTTTAAAAGTCTGCAACATGTATCAGTGAGGTCTTTTAAATATAATATATATTCAGAATAAGTCTCAAATGAAAAAACAATTTACATAGGAATACAACTACCTTTTTGTTTGTTTGTTTGTTGTTTTTTTGTTTTTTGAGACAGGGTTTCTCTGTATAGCCCTGGCTGTCCTGGAACTCACTCTGTAGACCAGGCTGGCCTCGAACTCAGAAATCTGCCTGCCTCTGCCTCCCAAGTGCAGGGATTAAAGGCGTGCACCACCACTGCCCGGCTACAACTACCTTTTAATTTACTTGTAATAAAATAACTTTAAGACAAAAAAGTTTTTCTTCAAATTATTTCATAAATCTACTATACAGAATTACTAAAGATGTGTGTGTGTGTGTGTGTGTGTGTGTGTGTGTGTGTGTGTATGTGTGTGTGTGTATATGATTCTTACAGTGGAAACAAATTAACACTATTGCCAGCATAACTATAGAGTTCCTCATCAACACTTAATAATATTATTACCTGCTAATTTAACAAGTCAAACCACTTTTAGGTATGCATTTTCTAAGGGTTAGTTAATATTCATTAATATCTAGCAAAGTTAATATTTTTCTAAAGATTTTTATTTCTATATGTATGCACATGTGTGCTGGTGCTTCCCCGGAGCTTGAGCTATAGGCAGTTGTAAACTGCCTCATGTGAGTGCTGAGAAACAAACTCACAAACTCTACAAGACCAACAAACACTCGAAGCCACTGAGCCATCTTCAACTCAGCGCAGACATACCCCTCACCTCATATTTGCTACATGTTCCCTTTGAATTAAAAAAATATATTTTCTTTCAATTTTACATAATATATACTTTAAATACTTAGTACCATGTTATCAACATGTCCTTAACTTTCTGAACCATTTGCAATTATTTTAACATACATTAATCTTAAATAGAGACTTTATCTTAATAGAGAATAGGAGCTGTAATTCTTTTCTTCGGATGGAGGGGTTGAGACAGGTCTTACAGCAAAGCTGGCTTCTAACTTTATATATAGCCGAGGATGACCTTGATCTCCTGATCCTCCAGCTTTTACCTCCCAAATGCTGATAATTATAACTCTTGAAGAAACTAATTTAAAATTTTGTGGCTCTTGGCTGGCTAAAAAGCTCAGAGAGAAAAATAAAAAGAATAAGAACTATGTAATCTTTAAACTAGAAATGATAAAAATAAAAATCACTCATCAGGGTATGGCACTATAGGTCTGTAACCCCAGAACTTGCAAGGCTGAAAGACTGAGGCAGGAGGATCAAGGGTCTCTTCTGGGATATGCAGTGAGACTCTGTCTCCAAAAACAAACAGTAGCAATAGCAACAACCCTCAGCATGCTTGGAGATGGTTCTCTAGCTCTTGTCCTTCTAGTCTGTGCCTAGCATAAAGCAAACAAAGGAGAGGAAGAGGGAACAGGGACTGTAGGAAACCACAGGTACAGACACAATTTGTTCTTCTGGATTAACTGCCATTTTTAAATTCAGACTCTTACCCAGGAGGTAGAGGTTCTGGTCTATCCCATGTTGTTCGCTTTTCAACATGGTCTACATAGTAAACACGCCCATGCTGGTCTATTCTCTGCTCCCACCTTAAATAGAAATCAAAGACTAGTAAGAACATTCTGTATTCCTGCCTTCACCTTTTCACCTTAAATAATCACCTTACATAACTGAGGAAATTGAGCCTATTAGTCTATACAGGAGAAACAGAATTAAAATACAGTCAAGAAATATCGTCTAAAAAGAGAGGGAAAAACCCAAGAGTGACACACACCCAGTGAATAAGGTTTCTTTTTTGTGTTTGTTCTGGAAGAAAACATGCATTTCAAAGCCAGTCAGTCTAACTAGAAGACCAAAATGTCTCAGTCTAGTGTGGCTATATTCAGAACCTGAGAGGAAAGACAGCATCAATACCCTGAAACCTGAACAAATGAGCTCACTGAAGGGAAACATTTCGACTACATTCTAAAAAAATACAGAATTCAAAGCATAGGTCTTTATCAAAAGTGTTCTTGTGTATTACAGGAAGAGAGCTACAGACTAGCCCTACTTCTGTGCAGGTTTGTTGCCAAAGAGAAGAGAAAAGCAGGAAACCACCATAGCTTGCTACTTTCACAATTATTTGCTCATTTATTTTTATGTGTATGGGTGCACTGATTGCGTATATGTCTGTATACCACGTCTGTGCCCACAGAAGCCAGTGAGAGTGGAGTTACAGACAACTGTGAGCTGACACATGGATGCTTAGAATCAAAACTCGGTCCTCTAAAAGAGCAGCCAGTGCTCTTAACCAATAAGCCATTGTTCCAGATCTTGAACTTTTTTGATTTTATTTTTTAGATTTACTTTAGTGTATGTGTATCAGTGTTTTGCCTGCATGTGTGTATGTGCACCATCTGAATGCCTGGTGCCCACAAAGGTCAGAAGAGAGCACACAATTATGACCCATATAAGTAGTTAAATTCTTACCATGAGTTTAACTTACCCATCAGCAAATAACTTTGGCATTCTGAGCCCCAAACATAAGTTTTTGTTTTGATTTATGTGCGTGGCACTGAAGGCAGAGCTTGGCACTTCACACACACTACACAAGTTTTCTACCAATAAGCTGTACAGTTATCACTGACTGAGCTGTCAATTTGAATATCACAATGTATATAATGTTAAAAATAGGAGTTAAGGAGATGGCTCAGTGGTTAGGAACAGCCTTACAATGGACCCAGGCTCAGAACTGGCTGTAGCTCAAGCTCTAGGAGTCCGTTGTCCTTGTTATTCTGCAGGCACCATCCACATGTGGTGCACATACAGACAAGACAAGCAGGCACACACACACACTTCAATTTTTTTTAAAAGAAAATTTGAAGGACAAGTTAAAATGGGATTATAGAACTAATTAATCAGTTTAAATTATTACATTGCTAATGAAAAATTATTTGAGTATTTGCTTTTTCCCTACTTCAGAGAAGCTGCATTTAGTCATGTAATTATTTTAGTATTTGGCTTTTGTTAACTTCCTATGGTGGTGGTGGGGTCCTTCACTGACTGTTCAAGGCTACTGTCATCTACACAGTGAGTTTGAAGTCAGTGAGGGCTATGTAACAGTCTACACTTAAAAAAAAAAAAAAAATGGAGGGACAGAGTCTCATGTTGTAGCCCAAGTTGTCCTGGAACTCATAACAATCCTTCTGTCTCAGATACACAAGTGCTGAGATTACAGGCATGTGCTAAATACCTAGCTCAACTTTTTTCCTACCTCCCAAAAAGAAGAGGTAGTATTTAAAATATGGTACGCTTTCTTGGATTCCAGACTCCCCAAATCAATTACAATTACTTAAAAGACAATTATGAAAGACTATACTATAATCCTTTTAAATGAATGAGTACACTCAAAGGCTTAAAAACCCAAATATTAACAGTTACTTACCCAGGTGGTAGGGGAGCTTGACTTACAG
Source organism: Rhynchomys soricoides (assembly GCA_019843965.1). Lineage (NCBI taxonomy): Eukaryota > Metazoa > Chordata > Mammalia > Rodentia > Muridae > Rhynchomys > Rhynchomys soricoides. Next base: position 848,033 of record JADRCH010000205.1, on the reverse strand, counting down.
TATTCAGGGGCCTAGGGCCTGAGCCTCCAGATATAGTAAGAGGAATTATTAATCCAGATGTGGCTCCTTCGGATGTACTTGTATTTACATTTGTATTTGTTGGTGGCAAAGAGCCTGTACTAGATCCATCACTGTCAGAATTCGTGGATGGAGAGCCATTGACAGAAGCTATAAAAGGTTTGGGTAAAAGAAAAGAAGCTTTTGCTTTCTGAAATCTAAAACCAGCACAGAATTTTAACTTAAAAATTAAAAAGTAGATGACAAATAAAACCTAAGATGTAAATATACAGGCTCATCAAATTACACAGCATATATTATTCTGAATTCATTAACCATATAAATAACTTCTTGGTTGATTTTCACGGTGCAAGGACCTTGTGTATAATAGGCAAGTATGAGCTACAACTCCTAGCCCAGTAAAAACTTTTAGAATAGGAAACCATAGGTAGGTACCACTTTCCAGATCCTTAAAACTGCCTTCTCTATGTGATCCTGAAAACCTGAGACTAATTTCTGATGTTGGCAATGAGTGTACTGATGCCTCTGATAGCTAATTAGAAAATGGATATTCTGTATAAATGCTACTATATAAACAGTACTCATATTGTTATTACATGAAATATGTTCATTTAGTGAACAGTTTTTGCTTTAAAATTATCATTTACTAGTAAGCTTGAATTTTTTAAAATTTATTTTTCATACTTTATTTACATTTCAAGTGTTTCCCCCTTTCCAGATCTCCCCTTTGGAACCTCCCCATTCCCTCCGCCCTCCCCCTGCCACTATGGGGGTATTCTCCCACCCACCCACTCACTCTCATCTTCCCTCCTTGGCATTCTCCTATACTGGGGAATCTAACACTCTCAGGCCCAAGGGCCTCTCCTCCCCCTGATGAATAACAAGACCCTCCTCTGCCGCATATGTAGCCAGCACCATGGGTCCCTCCATGTGTATTCTTTGGTTGATGGATCAGTCTCCAGGAGTATCGAGAGGTCAGGCCAGTTGCCACTGTTGCTCCCTCCCTGAGGATGCAAACTCCCTCAGCTCCTTCAGTCCCTTCTCCAACTCCTCCATCTGGGACCTCACACTCAGCCCTACTGTTGCTGCGAAGTGACTCTTGGGTATTTCGAACTTTTGGGCTAATAACCACTTATCAGTGAGTACATACCATGTTCATTCTTTTGTGACTGTGTTACCTCCCTCAGGATGATATTTTCAAGTTCCATCCATTTGTCTGTGAATTTCATGAAGTCACTGTTTTTAATAGCTGAGTAAGTATTCCATTGTGTAAATGTACCACATTTTCTGTATCCATTCCTCTGTTGAGGGACATCTGGGTTGTTTCCAGTTTCTGGCTATTATAAATGTGGCTGCTATGAACATAGTGGAGCATGTGTCCTTATTACATGTTGGAGCATCTTCTGGGTATATGCCCAGGAGTGGAATAGCTGGGTCCTCAGGTAGAATTATGTTCATTTTTCTGAGGGTCCGCCAAACTGATTTCCTGAGAGGTTGTATCAGCTTGCATTCCCACCAGCAATGGAGGAGTGTTCCTCTTTCTCCACATCCTCGCTAACATCTGCTGTCACCTGAGTTTTTGATCATAGCCATTCTGACTGGTGTGAGGTGAAATCTCAGGGTTGTTTTGATTTGCATTTCCCTGATGACTAAGAATGTTGAATATTTCTTTAGGTGCTTCTCGGCCATTCAAGTTTCCTCAGTTGAGAATTCTCTGTTTAGCTCTCTTTCCCATTTTTTGGTAGGGTTATTTAGATCTCTGGAGTCTAGCTTCTTGAGTTCTTTGTATACATTGGATATTACCCCTCTATCGGATGTAGGATTGGTAAAGATATTTTCCCAATCTGTAAGTTGCTGTTTTGTCCTATTCACAGTGTCCTTTGCCTTACAGAAGCCTTGTAATTTTATGAGGTCCCATTTGTTGATTCTTGATCTTAGAGCACAGGCCCTTGGTGTTCTATTCAGGAACTTTTCCTCTGTGCCCATGTGTTCGAGACTTTTCCCCACTTTCTCCTCTGTTAGATTCAGTGTATCTGGTTTTATGTGGAGGTCCTTGATCCACTTAGACTTGAGCTTTGTACAGGGAGATAGGAATGGATCAATTCGCAATCTTCTACATGTAGACGGCCAGTTGAACCAGCACCATTTGTTGAAGATGTTGTCTTTTTTCCACTGGATGGTTTTAGCTTCTTTGTCAAAGATCAAGTGACCATACGTGTGTGGGTTCATTTCTGGGTCTTCAATTCTATTCCATTGATCTACCTGCCTGTCACTGTACCAACACCATACAGTTTTTATCACTACTGCTCTGTAGTACAGCTTGAGGTCAGGGAGGCTGATTCCCCCAGAAGTCCTTTTATTGTTGAGAATAGTTTTTGATATCCTGGGTTTTTTGTTATTCCATATGAATTCAAGAATTGCTCTTTCTAAGTCTATGAAGAATTGAGTTGGGATTTTGATGGGTATTGCATTGAATCTGTAGATTGCTTTCGGCAGGATGGCCATTTTAACTATATTACTCCTGCCAATCCATGAGCATGGGAGATCTTTCCATCTTCTGAGATCTTCTTCGATTTCTTTCTTCAGAGACTTGAAGTTCTTGTCATACAGATCTTTCACTTGTTTGGTTAGAGTCACACCAAGATATTTTATATTGTTTGTGACAATTGTGAAGGGTGTCATTTCCCTAATTTCTTTCTCAGCCTGTTTATCCTTTGAGTATAGGAAGGCTACTGATTTGCTTGAGTTAATTTTGTATCTGGCCACTTTGCTGAAAGTGTTTATCAGCTGTAGCAGATCTCTGGTGGAGTTTTTTGGGTCACTTTAGTATACCATCTTATCATCTGCAAATAGTGATATTTTTATTTCTTCCTTTCAAATTTGTATCCCTTTGACCTCCTTTTGTTGTCTGATTGCTTTAGCTAGAACTTCAAGTACTATATTGAATAGATAGGGGGAGAGAGAGGGCAGCCTTGCCTAGTCCCTGATTTTAGTGGGATTGCTTAGAGTTTCTCTCCATTTAGTTTGATGTTGGCCACTGGTTTACAGTATATTGCTTTTACTGTGTTTAGGTATGCTCCTTGAATTCCTGATCTTTGCAAGACTTTTATCATGAAGGGATGTTGAACTTTCTCAAATGCTTTTTCAGCATCTAACGAAACGACCATGTGGTTTTTTTCTTTGAGTTCGTTTATGTAGTGGATTACATTGATGGGTTTAAAGAGATTTATTCACTTATTTTTTTCTGTGTGTCTGGCTTACATGTATGTCTGTGTGCACCACATGTGGTACCTACCTGGAGAGGTCAGGGGAGGGCATCCCCTGAAATAGAAGTTATGGGTGCTGGGAATCAAATATAGTTTCCCTGCTAAGAGCAACAAGCGCTCTTAACAGCAGAGTTCTTTTTTTCCACCCCTAACCCCCAGTCAGCTTTTTAAAAGATAAAATAGACTAAGCAACCAAATTCTTTAGTATTAGATGTGTTACAGTCATCAACCACATTAAATTTCAATCTAACTGTACTATACTGTTTATACTTTATATTATACATGCTACTTTCATTCATTCATTCTCTCTCTCTCTCTCTCTCTCTCTCTCACACACACACACACACACACACACACCCCAGACAGTGTTTCTCTGTGTAGTCTTGGCTTTCCTGGAACTCACTCTGTAGGCCAGGCCCACCTCAAACTCAGAGATCCACTGGCCTCTGCCTCCAGTGTGCTGAGATTAAAGGTTTGCACTACCACCACCCAGCAGTATTTACATTCTTAATAAAGTATTGTTTCTTGTAACTTCATTCCTGAAAGAAAAACTTACAGAAAAGGCAATTCTTAGTTGCCTATGGAAAGACCCTTCTCATATGGTGGCTCATACCTGCAATCCCAGGATTACTAGGTTGGAGACCAGCTTATGCTACAGAGTAAGATTCTATTTAAATAAAATACCAATGACCTAAAACAGCCTCCCTGACACCTACCTGATAATTAGTTTCCAAACAGAATATCATTTAAAAACACTAGGCATGGTAGTACACACTATCCCAGGCTGAGGAAGGAAACATTTGAGGTTAGCAAGGTTACCATCTGGAAACTCTCTACCAACCCTTCCTACCAAAATACCTATTATTTACAAAACAGCACTGAAGGCTGGAATATATACCTGGTCTTCGTGGGGTTGGTGGAGGTGGTCTCGAAGGTCTAGGAGGTCTAGAAGGTTTAAAACCACCATTTGAAAGAGATGGAGAATTGTTCCCATTGGCCCTCTTGTTTTCCCCTAATGCTGTAACCTCAGGGTCTTCTGATCCATTTGTGCTCACTCTGGATAAGAAGAAAACCACCTTTTATTTAAAAGACATTGATTAAAGAGAAACTTTAAACAATGTATCTTTTGAAGGCACCAAAATCATACATATTGCTACTGTTAGGATATTCGCTCTCATGGTTCTCTTGTGAGAAGCCTGCACTCATATCTTGGTGTCCACTGGCCTTCCTCTAAGTGGCTCTTCCCCTTAATGTTAAGCTTACATCTATGTTAAAAACCCCTTTCTAGCCAGACAGGGCTACACAGGCCTACAAACACAGCATTCGGGAAGTAGAAACAGGAGGATTAGGATGTTCAAGACCAACCTTAACTACAAACAAAGTTTAAGGCCAGAGAAGCTACATGAAAATAAAACCACTTTCCCATTTGAAAATCACTAATATAAACAAGAGTTCTCAGTAAGAAGCTACCTAAGAGTATACTTGTAAGATTAATAGAAGTATGATTCTAACAAGGAAGAGTTCTAGTTGCTTTGATAAGAACTACACTGTGGACTTTGGTTTTCCTAAAGACTTTAACAGTATGTTATTGTTTTCCCTGCTTGGAATGGCCTCTATGGCTTTGGGCACATTGGGCAAGTGTTCCAACAACTGAGTTACATCCCCTTTAAAATATTTTTTTTCAAAAAAAAGATTTATTTATTTATTATATGTAAGTACACTGTAGCTGTCTTCAGACACACCAGAATAAGGCATAAGATCTCATTACAGATGGCTGCGAGCCACCATGTGGTTGCTGGGATTTGAACTCAGGACCCTAAGAAGAGCAGTCAGTGCTCTTAACTGCTGAGTCATCTCTCCAGTCCCCTTTAAAACATTTTTAACATGAAAATTTCCAAGCATTACAAAAGTAGATAGGTAACATAAGAGTTTGCTGTGCTAGTCTACCCAACTTCCAAACCAAAATATTTTGCTCTACTTCATTTTATATAGCACAGTCTAGCCTTAAACTCAAGTAATCAGCATTGGTCTTTGAATACCCAACCCTCTTGACTCTACCTCCCAAGCACTGGGACTCCCTGCTTGGCTCCTGCTTCATCTGTTCTCCCCAGCAGCAATGTGGTAAGATGACATGTTCTCTTTCTGATGATTTTCCCTTATGATCTGCAACATTGCTTTTTTGGTTCTCATATTTTTTTTTTTTAAAGATTTATTTTATTATTTATTTATACGTAATTACTTGCGTCTGTGTACAGGCACATATATTTATGTAGGTACCCACAGAGGCCAGAGAGGTATTGGTCCCCTGAAACTGGAGTTACACGCAGTTTGTGAGATACACAACATGTGTGCTAGTTGAATGTGGTTTTTTCGAAAGAGCAGCAAGCACTCCTTACACTAAGTCATCTCTCCAGCCCTTGCTATAGTTTTTGTTTCTCTAGATTTCATGTAACTCAAGCGGATTCTGAATTACTAACCTTACTCCTTCTCCCAAATGTTGAACTACAGATGTGTACCAACACCCCCAACTTTTTAATGATTTTTTTCTTAAAGATAGGGTTTCTCATTTAATAGCCTAAGCTAGCCCAAGTCTACACTATGTAGTCTATGCTGGCTTTAAATTCATGGCTAGCCACCCAAATGCTGGGATCATACATATAAGTCAGAACACTTGGCCCACAACTTACCAATCTGAACCTGAAAGTTAGTAATTATTCCTGTGTATTATGTATGCACTTGTGTGTGCATATACAGATGTGTTTACATGAGTGTCTGTGAAAGCCAGAAGAAGACATCAGATCTCTTGAGCCAACTTTCCAGCCCCCTGAACCTGAAGTTTAAATGTATTGATAAAGTTAATTCGTTCTTGCAGATTTCTGCATTCTGTGGCAAGCATTCATGAGCCTTACCTTGTTTCATCTCTGGGTCTGCAGCCATCATCATTCTGTGTAGTACCTTTAACATTAATAAGTTTAAACAAAATGAGATTCAAGAGAATAGTTTTCAAATTAAACTAAAAGAAAAAAAGCAACCCTTTTTATTAAACTATTAAATCTTTCTGATAACAAATATAAATCCAAACCTGAATGTTAAAGGGAAAATATGATGTTCAGATTCTTCAATTCTATACAAATGCACCTCACTATTTAGTGAGGGTTAGTTAAGGTACAGCACTCACATTTTTTTGAGATATATTTTTGACTCTTAACAAGCTGGCACTGAACTCCTCATGCTCTCCCCTCAGCCTGTTAGGATTAGAGCTGTGCACTTTCATACACAGCTTTTAACCACTTACTTTATCTCAAATATGGGGAAAAGTTACTAATCAACAGTCAATATACAAATAATTCCAAAATAACAAGGTTAATAATAACTCTTTATAGAAAAGAGCTTGGAAGCCAGGCAGTGGTGGTGCACGCCTTTAATCCCAGCACTTGGGAGGCAGAGGCAGGTGGATTTCTGAGTTTGAGGCCAGCCTGGTCTACAGAGTGAGTTCCAGGGCAACTAGGGCTACACAGAATAAACCCTGTCTTGAAAAACCAAAAAAAAAAAGAGCTTGGAAAAAAATCAGAGAAAATGAAAGACACGAAGAATTCTCTGTCTGAAAAAACCAAGTAAGCTTCAAAGAGTCCGGAATGAAGACCATAATGCCCACACATTCTCCAGCTCTAGTCACAGGAAGGGTTCTGAGGACTCTGTCAGCATTGTGTAAGGTGTTAAACGGAGACTGCTAGAGGTAAACACCAAAATCAGTCTGTGGACACTGCAAGAGACAGAAAACTGAAAGCTGCACAGGACTCCAACTGAACATGTTAGGGTCCAAGAGTCGCCGAAGAATGATACCCCAGACTCAAATACTATATGCAAAAGCAAAGAGTGTTTGTTCAGCAGAATTTCCTGCATGCAGGGGTCTTCCCCCATCTGGGAATGAAGACACCTAGTGAGCTTGTAAATTCAAATTCCAGGGAGGAGTCTATGCCCCTTTACCTTGATTGGTTCGCTCTATCTCTAGGGGTCTGACTAATTGTACAATTGGTCAGGCAGTGGAGACCTCCTAGGATGGGGGTGGGGGTCACTTACTCATTCTAGCTACCAATTCTTACTTCAGGCCAGATGACAAGGTGTCCTCAGACTGGCTGCCCATGGCTGTGGTTGACTGACCACAGGTTCCAGGTTCTCATTTCTAGGAAACAGAAACTTAGGCCTAGTCTCCCAAACTGCCAGTTTGCGCCTGTCATGGAGTCATCTTGGCTCTGGCTAACTCAGTCCTCTCAGACTAGATGCAGACGCACAAAACTCCCAAGCTACAGTCACGATTCCAATAGTAAACCATCAGCATACCACACCACAGCTATTTGTAAATTTGCTACCAAGACACTGATCCATAACTATATTATGCCACAGCTAGCAAGAAATCTACTGCTTCTCTTTTTTTTTTTTAAGTACTGGAGATCATAGAGAACTACAAATTTTAAAATGACATAGCGGAATGGTTTTGTAATTGAAACTGTATTAAAATCTAGAGTATTAAAAACAAACTAGCAAACCATGTTACCTCCAAAATATGCTAAGCATGGGCTGGCAGGATGACAGACAGACAAAGGTGACTGCCACCAACCTGACAACTTGTGTTTGATCCCGGAAACCCATCTGATATAAGGGGAGAACTGACTCACCAAAGCTGGCCTCTAACCTCCATGGTCTCACCACACTCACACACATACTGTGCATACAAACACACACCGTAAGTAAAGACAGTGATCATTTTTATGAAAAATTATTAACTACACATCTGAAATGGTGAACCATATGATATATAAAATGAACCTTATGATTATTAAAGTTGTTTCTATAAACATAACATCATTTGCTGCTGGGAGTTCTCTGGAAGTTGGCAGTGAGGGGTTGAGTGACCTCCAGTAGAGTAGTAAATGTACCATGTGGGCAAATATACTTGAGGAGTTCAAGTCCCAGCATGTCAGCTTGCCCAAGGATACAGCCACGCCACTCCGTAAAATACATCTGATACCTGAATCTGACTGGAGAGACCCTGGCAGTCAATGAAGTCAGGAATGGTGACCCATGAACTAGAACCTCACATCCTCCTGTTTTAGCAGCCATTATCCAAGAAGCCAAAGAAATGAAGCTGTGAACCACCACCTGAGCCTCAAGCTTTACTCAGCTGTCCTTACTTTCTAGTATCTTTTTGACAGTGTGATCATGTTGCTTTCTTCTTTCTCACTTCAATATTTCAAGGGTGTTCAATATACATTAGAATGTGCTTGTACCTCCTTTGCTTCTTGAGTCAAGCTAACAATGCCATAGCCCTGTCATTACGTGTGTGACACTAAAGCCACAGTGTGCTCCAGATCCAGCAGGCCATATCTGCTATATTCAGGAACTGTCCAAGATCTGTTACAGGGAAAGTCTGAGTTTGCTGTGGTGTTTTTTCTTATACTAGGTGTTATGTTTATGATGATAAGGAATTATGTTTCAATACATTGGAAACTTTTCATTTTATTTGATAACCTGTTGCATGTTACAAGCCTGATTAAAGAGGAGCTTTTATAATCTTTAAAAAAAAAAAAAAAAAAAAAAAAAAGCTAAACCAAAACCATAACACGGTTGGAGATGTAGAGGTCACTTGGTAGAATGCTTGCTTAACATGCACAAAACCCTAAATCTGAGCCCCAGCACTGCATACACCAGGTGTGATAGTTCACACCAGTTATCTCACCAAAAGACTACCATTAATTCAAGGTCAGTCTGGGACACATAATACAAGTCAACCTGAGTTCCAGTGTGAAACTGTCTCAAAATAAAATGAAACAATGCTTTTTATGTATATTATCTTTTCTTTAAATGATTGATGCACAGAACATAAGTGGATTGAGAAAACTATACCCAAAACAATGTGGCATTAAGTACTAAATCAAGTCAGTATTTCACTTCTTCCATAAGTAAAAAAAGTCACCATTTGGGGTGGGGTAGCTCAGAAGGTAAAAGCACTTGCCATGCAAGCCTCACCACCTCAGTCTAATGTCTGGAACCTGCATGAAAAATCAAAACACAGCAGTATATGTATCCATAATCCAGTACTTCTAGAGCAAGACTGGAGACAGAAAAAAATGCCTAGGATCTCTCAGGCCAGCTGCCTAGAGTGTACAGTACAGCAGCCAGAAGAAGAGGCCCTGCCTCACCTAGGCAGAAGGTGAAAACCAACTCCAAAAATTGTCTTCTGACCTTACATGCACTGTGGTACATGGGCACCTCATTCACACACACACACACACATGAATAAATGAGAAAGTCACTTGGAGATGAGCATGGTGACAAGAAATCTTATCAAAATTCTAGATGCACAGGCTTTAGCCACAGGAAGCTGGGAGGGATATAAAGATCTCACCTAAGTGAGTTAGATTAACAGAGCCCGCCCTCAGTAAAGTAACAAGTTCCTAAGGCAACTTAACACACTTCTCACTCCTTGGCTGCCTAGCAATCTCAAAAACAAACAAAAACTTGATTTGACATATCAGAACACAAGCAGAATGCAGTTTCAAAACACTTTTATCTTGGGGCAGTTACCAGCCTTGAGGTGGATCAGAAAGCCTCAAGTCAGCAGCAAGATGGGGAGTACTGAGCCAGACACTGCACTGGGCTAGAAAAGTAGATTCAATGTTTTCTTGGTTGCAGTACTAGTTAACTGGCACTAGTTAACACAAAAACATTTTCTCCAAATCAAAGAATTCTCAAATTAGGCCTTTAAAATTTGGATAGACCAAGATAAAAGGGAAATTTGCAATCAAAGAACATAAAATAAAAACCAAAATGAGCCCCAGTGAGGGAAAAAGAAAATCATTTCTAAGACAACATAGTGTTACATGCCTATAATTTTAGTATTCAACACTCATAGGCAGACTCAAAAGAACTGCTACAAACTTGAGGCCTGAGAGTCTATTTACATGGTGAACTTCAAGCCAGCCAGTATTATATATCAAAATCTCAAGACACCGAGAAGTTTTTAAAAAAATCATTTATATCTTCAAAGGTTTTAGATAGAATTATTAAATAGGAAATATAGAGGAAAACAATGATCAAAAGAAAATTAGTGTATTGGGCATGGTAGTACACGACTGTAATCCCAGTACTTGAGAATCAGAGACAGGTTGCTCAATTTGAGGCTAGCCTGCGCTACTTCGGGAGAGCCTGTCCCCAAAAAATAAAGATAAGGGCTGGGAGTGGAGCTCAGAGTACTTGTCCCACATGCCAGCAGCCCTGGAACTCATGCCTAGCATCCCTAGCACACAAATGGAACATGGTGGTGCATGTACCTTAATCCCAGCATTTGGGAGGTAAAGGCAGCGGATCAGAAATTCAAGGCAATCCTGAGTTACTTAGTGAGTATAAGGCTTGTACTACATGAGACCCTATCTCAAAACTAACAAATCTTTCAACATCCCCACACAAAGCCAGAAAATGTGAAACTAGCTACATAAACATCAACAATTCCACTTGTGAGTATATAAGATATTAAAACACCACAGAGAAAATTTCCCTGAAAGTTAACAGCATTAGTTATAACTCATAATAGCCAAAAGGAAAGTCAGCTAAATGCCCACCTGAAGATGGGTAAACTGTAGTGTATATATCCAATGGAGTGTTATTTATTTAGAAAGGTACTGATGAAGGAAATAGGAGTTAGTGCTGAGCTTGCTGGTGGTCAGTCAAAATACCAGAGCTCCAAGTATAGCAGAAAATGTTGCCTCAAAGGAACAAGGCAGAACAATAGAGGAGAAAAGCCACTGTCTTCTACCTGCAGTGTGCACAGCTGGACACACCCACAAAGATGTGTACACACATCACACACTCACAAACATTCAGCTATAATTTAATATGATGCAGTGGTTAACTTTCATTGTCAACTTAACTAGATTAAGAAATGCCTGTGAAGTTAGTAAGGCACATCTCCAATGGTATTTCCAAAGATGACAAGCTCATCTGACTTAATGGAAACATTATGCCAGCCTTCTCAAGAGGCCGTGGGAAGCAGGAAATGGGGACTTGATGAAAGAGGTCATGGGGCAGCAGTGTCCTTAAGATAATGTGTTTACTCAGCCTTTTCCTATATTCCTATCTCTTAACTCCCGGCTCCCATAATGTGAGCTACTTTGTTCTGTCATCATCTTCCCTGTTGTGATGAACGTATACTTCTGAAAGCAGGAAGCAAAATAAGTAATTCCTTCTTCAAATTGTTTATGACAAGCATTCTGTCAATAGTCATGAGAAAAGTAAATACTATATATGATATATTCCCACAATATTCAACTCCAGAGAAAGGTAACAGGTGAGGGCTACCAGAGGCTGGGTAAGGAAGAAAGCTACTGTTCTAGGGTTCCAGTTTTCAAAGTACAGAGATACTGAGCGTACTCTTAATAATGGTAGCTACATGACATATAAATTTCACCTAAATTTGAAAACCCCAAAACAATAAAAGGGAGCATATTTGAAGAAGCAATAAATGTTATAAGCTGTAAATAAGTATATAATTTCATTCTATTTACCATTGAACCCTATTACTATTAAGTTCTATTCCTAGGATATAATCTGCATGAAAGCTTATCAATAAATATTCCAAAATATCTAGTATACCATTGCTTATAACAGCAAAAACTTTTTTAAAAACCCAAATATAATTTAACATAAGACTCCAGCATGTTTACCTAACAGATTTTTATAAAAACAGAAAAAAATGAGATCAGATACAACAATATGGATAAATCTCGAAAAATAATATTGATATTATATATAACTCAAGACAAAGTCGAGTGCAACAGCAAACACCTATAGCCCCAGCTTGGGGAGTGGAGGCAGGAGGACCAGTTCAATCCAGCCTCAAATATACAGTGATTCTGAAGCTAGCCTGGCCTACACAAGATGATATCCCAAAACAGAAACAACAAATAAACAAAAGAAACAAGATCAAAAACCCTATACGTAATACATTATTTTGGTTTTTTTTTTTTTTTGAAAATTCAGAAAAATTATTATTACTACAAAAAAAGTGATGATATAAAAGGAAAAATATAGATAAATGCTATGATGTTATTTATGTCTTAATAAATAAACTGTGAGGTAGTTTTCATGGTTGTTTATTTTATACACATGTTAAACAGAATAACACAAATCAAAGTGCTTTGTAAACTGAAAAAAAATGAAGAATATAATAAAAGTCCTACCTAAAAAAACCATGATCACAGTTTGTTTTATTTTTAAAATATCACTCACTATGTCAAATAAAAACATAAACACAGGGCAGTTTAGAGCACATATTCTTAGAGAGGACCTAGGCCCAATTCCCAGCACCAAGATGGTAGCTCACAACCATCTGTAACTCTAGTTCCAGGGGCTCCAATACCTTCTTCTGATCTCAGTGGGAACCAGGCACACACACACACACACACACACACACACGCACACGCACACGCACACGCACATACACACGCACAGAGCACACACGCACAGAGCACATACATACATGCAGGCAAATCACTCATACATATAAAATAAAATAACAGTGGCAAAGGAAAAGGAATTCTGTTGGCCTTTGAACACATGAAAATATTCAAATATAAGTCAATTTCAAAAAAGACTGCAAGAGGAAGGTGGTGCATAGCTTTAGCCCCAGCACTCAGGAGGCAGCAGCAGAGGCAGGCGAATCAGTGAGTTGAAGGCCAGCCTGGTCTACATAGTGAGTTCCAGGACAGCCAGGGCTACACAGTGAAACCTTGTCTCAAAATAAAATAAAAAAAAAAAAGGAAAGAAGGGAGAAAAAAGGGGGAAAGGGGAGGAAAAAGAGAGAAAGGAGAGAAAGAACCAACTCTTCCAAGTTGTCCTTGGACCTCCACATTAGTACTATGGCATGTGAACGCATCCACATACACAAATAAATAAATGTAACAAAAACCCTTTTTAAAAAAGAGGACTGCTTCAAATTCGAGACCAATACAGGTATGGAGCAAGTTCAAAGACAGCCAAAGCCACATAGTAAGGCCCTAAAATAACAACAATAATAAACCCTAAGCCAGGCATAGTGGCTCACACTTAGAACCTCAACATTCAAGAGGCTGAGAAAAGAGGATTACCTTCAAAGTCAGCCTGGATTATAGTTTGGGACTGTTTCAATGTTGCTCCTCCCTCAAATAAAAATGTCGGGTATGCGGTCAACGGTTTAATGCTTACCCAGCACAAGTTTAATACTATGAAGAGTTTGGGGTTTTTCTCCTCATGTTTTTTTTTTCTTCCCCCTTTATTTTAAACTTTATTATTAAAAATATTTCAAAAATCTTTTTAAAAAAGAATAAAGATATCTCTCTCTATATATACTGTCTTATCTTATAGGAAGCAATCAACAAATGACAGCTGTTATATCTGGCCAGTTCAATTCTAAACCATTAAAACTTCCAATTAAATTCTTCTAATTAAAACCTATTTCAAAAAATTAGGTTACATTATTTTCCCATTTGAGCTGAAAAATGTTAATCTATAAATGTCAACTTCTATAGAAAATAAACAGTAAATCTCTAAGTATGTGAGCACTTTAGATTTTAGCACGACTTTTGCATTAAGTGCCAGCTACTGAGAAAACCAGCCTACAAACAAGAAGCTGCAAGTACCCAGGGTTAGGGTAGTTTAAGAACATTATTTATTTATATCTTATCTTTTGTTGTGTGTGGTGTCTGAAGATGTAATTATGGCAGATTTCCTGTGAACAACATTCAGTTGAAGTTCAAGTCTGAGGCAGTGTAATCATTTCTAAATTTTCCTTCTACTTTGTAATTTCTTTTTAAAAAAAAAAAAGAAGGGTGAGGGACACAAGAAGATTCAGTTAGTTAAGGCACTTGCCATCAAGACCAATAAGCTAAGTTCAGTGCCCAGGACACACAAGTTGTCCTGATGCCCACAAGGAACACACACTCACACAAGTTCCTTCTATAAAACAAAGCTGTGAGCTAAAGAGGAAATCCTCCACCCGTGAGCACCAGAGGTAACAGAACCTGACAGTCAGACTGCTCTATAAATCTGCTCTAAGTAAACTAGTCTTCTCAGACTAAACACCAGAACTATTACTTTATGTTCTAGCTCACAGGGCCTTTGGAAATCTGTGTAAAAAGCAAAATTAGAGACAGGCATGGTGGTGCATGCTTTTAATCCCAGCACTTAGGAGGCAGAGGCTGGTAGATCTCTGAGTTTGAGGCCAGCCTGGTCTACAGTCAGAGCTACATAGTAAGACCCTGTCCAAAAATGCAAAGAAAAAGAAAAAAATGGAGAGGGAAGGGGAAGCAGGAAGAGGGTTAAAATATTAAACATGGTTAAATAAGTTTAGCATATTACTAAATGAGAAAAATATCAGTTACGAATATCCTGGAAAGAAGGTTTTACTAAAAACACTATCAGATAGTCAGGTATCACTAGAAACTTCTTTATTGTGGTTAATTCCTCTTTAACACAAACCAGTATATCTTACAAACTATAAAATGTAGCAGTACACAGATAATGACTCAGGCTTTTTACTGTATTAACACAAGATATCTCTGTAAATATGGCTCACAGAATGAGTAGAAATGGCCAATGGATTTCAGCCTTGTACTACCAAGGCCCTGAAGTCATTTAAACTCAACCAGACACTGCTACAGATGGTACTTATGTCCACATTGGCAGTGCAGGGATGAATCTACAAGGGCATCGTACTAGCTGTGTGAACAGTATTCGGATATACTGTATTAATCATGCTGTGTGAACAGCATTCGGATA
>JADRCH010000205.1:818111-832928 GCA_019843965.1 Rhynchomys soricoides | reverse complement strand
ATTCGGATATACTGTATTAATCATGCTGTGTGAACAGCATTCGGATATACTGTATTAATCATGCTGTGTGAACAGCATTCGGATATACTGTATCAATCATTCAGTAGTCACAGGTCAACTGTGATTCAACTTTTACTCACCCAGGTTTTTAACCTGCAGAACTTTTTAAATTCTTAGAAACACTGCAACAAATAGTATTTAATGTGACCAGCATCTTTTTTATTATTTGTTTACTTCATTATGATACTGTGAATTCAATTTAGGGCCACACACTTGCTAGGTGTGTATTCTACCACTAAGCTATATTCCTAGACCAATGCCTTTTTAAAAAGAAAAACTTTTTTCTGAAAAAAAGAACAGCAATTAACAATAATTTCAAATACCGCACTAGCCATTTTTGTCAGAGTAATAACTGAACTGGTAATGCTGGCCTATATCTGCCTATAATCCCAGCACTTGGAAGGCTGAGGCAAGAAGACGGGAGCCCAAAACCAGCCCAGTACTGGGGAGATGGCCCAGTGGGTAAAGTGCTTGCTGCACAAGCATGAAGACCTGAGTTCAGCTCCCTAACATCCATGTAGAAACCTGGTGAGGCAACGCGTACCTGTAATCCCAGCACTGAGCAGAAGGGTAAGGACAGGTAGATCCTGGGGCTCTCTGGCTAGACAGCCTAGACAAACTAGATCATCATGAGAAATCCTGTCTCAAAAAGCACAGCTGAGGGGGCTGGAGAGAGGAGTTGGTGGCTAAGAACATATATTGCTCATGTGAGGGCCAGAGTTATATTCCCAATGTCCCTATTTGGCAGTTTACAATCACCTGTAACTCTAGCGTCATGGGATTATCCAGGAGAACCCACATACACATGACTTACACTCACACACACACACACACACATACATACATACCATTAAAAATAAAATAATCTACATGTGATTGAAGAGACATCCTGCTGTCAACCTTTGGGATCCACTGAGGCATGCACAGGTGAGTGTACTACCACCAGCAAGAGAGAGAGAGAGAGAGAGAGACAGACAGACAGACAGACAGACAGAAACACCAGCCTAGTCTACACATATAATATTGTCTTCAGAAGGGGGAAAAAGTAACCACTTACTCTCTGAGCATGAAGTTTCACCGTTAGTAACAACTTCAGCTTCTACTTGCAGCCCATCAAGACAAACTGACAAATCTCCCATTGTCTCTGTTGGCTCTTTGTCACCCACAAGCTGCAAAGTCATAACTACATCTTCAACTAAAAAAGAACAAAAATTATATAAGAAAGATCACTCTTTCCTATGTGTAAAGTATTTTACTAGACAAAGGATTAAGGACCTTTGGGACCAGAACATTGCTTTTTAAAGAGAATGAACGTCACCTATATATAACATTTAATATATATACTAAATATATGAATCGTTTATTTTATTTATTCTAGCATTGTAAGACCACAGGATAAATCAAACCAGCAGGAAAACAAAGATCATTTAGCAACATAAACTTGGGATATACTGAATAAAAATATAATTTAATAATGGATTATATAAGATCTAAATAAGGAAAAAAAGTCCTTAAAATTATGTTAAGAGGTAGAAAACCAATTCATATTCAAAATATTATATGCCAAGTTATGATTTTAATTAAAAATAAATACTGAGAAACATACCTACGCTGTGTTCCTAACATCACATTTGCCTCTCTGAAATACTTTTCCTTCATCTGCTTTAAATCTTTCAGTTTTCTATAACTGACCATGTATTAATTTGTAAATATTTATTTACTAAGAAAATGAATATTTACTAAAATAGTATATCTAAAACGAATGACCAAATAAAAGTTAATCAGAATGCTAGTTTTAAGATTTTCTGTCAATATTTATAACCACATAAATAACTGCTGTTGTACTTGCTTTGTTTTGCTTTGTGATCTCACAGTGTAGCCCTGGCTGGCCTGGAATTCAAAGATCCATCGGCCTCTGCTCCCCAGAGCTATGACTAGTGTCACCAGCACCACCAGCTCAATAGCCATTTAAATTTAAGACAAATAATGATATGACTTGTTCTACATGTTTAACACAAGAATTTCTTCCAAACAACAAAGTACATTTTATGCCATTCTTACATACATACGTTTCATATTGTTTGACTTTAATGTTTCATAAATATCTAATCCAGCAGTTCCCAATAAAACATCAGATTTCAGGGTCTGGTGACTCCACACGCGAAAACATAATTTACTTGTAGGGGAAACGATACTGAAAGTAAAAAAGGAAAATGTTATTTTCATTAAACATCACAATGAGAACCTTAATAAGTAGCAATAAAGCTCTGATGTCTAGGATCTTTTCATTGTACCTCTTTTTGCTTAAATTTAAACATATTACACTTATTTATTTAGTTGGGTGTGGAGATCAGAGGACAACTTGCAGGAGCTGGTTCTCTCCTTCCACCCTGTGGTCTCAGAGATCTAACTCAGGTCATCAGTATTGGAGGCAAGCACCTTCACCTGCAGAGCCATGTGGCTAGTCCCTCACTGTGCTTCTTAAAGTTTACTATTCAATCAGGTGGTCTATGCTCTCAAATCTCATGAAAATTGTATTTGAAAATTGGACTGTAGGAACATCATAGATACACAACACTAGAAACAAAATAAAACTGCTTAGAAAGCAACAAGTTATTAAAGGAGCGAATTTACTGAAAAAAAAAAAAAAACACAATATGACCAAAAAGATACATAATTTTATGTGTCAATTTTAAAATGTATTTCTTGAAATAGTGAATTTACAATCAAATCCTTACTTATGTGACAAATTTTACTGAACTTGAGGTATCATCCCCACAGTAAGCTTATCAGGTGGGAATTAATACTAAAAATAATGCCCCTCAGAGAGGGTGAGCAAACTGTCAGGGTCATGCACCTAGGAAGCTAGCTGAAGTTTGAATTAAAAGTCTACTATTACACACCCAAAGTCCTGTAGGCCATCATTCATAGGAGGCAAAGTCATCAGGATAACAGGCACATATAGATGTGGAAGCCTGGACAAGACCCAGTCTCAAAACAGAAGCACATACCTCACGCATGGCAAAAACACACAATAAACAATGTGCTCTATGATGGTGTTTCCAAGACAACAGAAATTAAGAGATGAGGACAAGGCTTCAAACAAAATCTCAAGATGATCTTCAGTAAATTCTTATTAATTCAATTTTATTTTTATCTCTTTTGTCTTTTGAGACAGGATCCTACTACATAACCCTAGCTGGCCTGAAATCTGATGCAGTTCTCCTATTCTGCCTCCCAAACACTAGGAGCATGTGCATGTGTGGTGGTTTGAACATGCTTGGCCTAGGAAGAACCACTATTAGGAGGTGTAGTCTTGTTGGAGGAAGTGTGTTAATTTGGGGTGGGCTTTAAGACCCTTCTCTTAGCTGCCTGGAAGCCAGTCTTTTTCTGTTTGCCTTCAGAACAAGATGTAGAACTCTCAGCTCCCCTCACCTCCCAAGCCATGCCTGCCTGCCGGGATGCTGCCATGCTCCTGCCTTGATGATAATGGACTGAACCTCCGAACCTGTAAGTCAGTCCCAATTAAATGATGGCCCTTATAAGAGTTGCCTTGGCCATGGTGTCTCTTCACAGCAATGAAACCCTAACTAAGACAGCATGCAATTTTTAAATTTCATTCTTTCTCTTAAAATTATCATTAGACACATCAAAATGATCCTAGAATCTCAGACACTGGCATTATAAATTTATCAATTTATTTTGACATTTACTAGGAATATTTGTTATTTGAAGAAAAAAGTTTACAGTTTCTCATTTTGGCATTTGAAAGAACATCTTTTTTCCTAGTCATTAGTTTATTTCTTTACATGAAAAAAAATTATTTTTCATGATAGTTGCCAACTATCAGGTAATAAAAATAATTTGCATCTTTTACAGTAACAGCTAGTTATATTCTGATCTTCATTGCTCTGAGTCTGTGTTCCCCAAATCATATGCACTACCTAATGTTAAAATCTACTCATTGGCAAATTAGGCTTTTCATCTTAATTTTCAAAATTACAGTCCCTTTCAATGAATGATCAATGTCTCAGGTTGTATTACCAACAAATGACATTTCATCAGAAGTGTTCAAACTGAACACTAATTTTTATGAATTTATACTGTAGATAAAAATTATCAGCATGCATGCACTTGCATATAAATCACACAAGTCTAGTATCTTAATATTCTCCTATCTCAGCCTGAGGAAGGCTAGGATTGTATGCATGTACCATCAAACCCAACATATATATACAGATACAGATACACACAAAACCCTATTTTTTAAAAAAAAAAAAAAACTGCCTGGCAGTGGTGGCGCACACCTTTAATCCCAGCACTTGGCCAGCAGAGTGTGATGGATCTATGAGTTCGAGGCCAGCCTGGTCTACAGAGTGAGTTCAGGGACAGACAGGGCTACACAGAGAAACCCTGCCTCAAAAAGGAAAAAAAAAATTAAGTGTGGGCCTGGAAGCACACACCTACAGTGCCTGCACCCAGGAAGCTTGAGGCAATAGGGGTAGAGAATTCAGGCCGATCTGAGCTACACAGCAAGTTCCAAGCAAGGCCTGGGCTACACAGTGAGACCCTGTCTCAAAAAAGAACAAAACAAAACAAAAAAAGTTTTAAAAGTGAATTACTCTTAACCTGATTCAGAAAATGGTTATTGGGACTAGAAAGATGACTCAGGGATTAAGAGCACTTGCTACTTTTTACAGAGGAACTGGTTTCTGTCCCTAACATAAACATGGTGGCTAACAAACATTTGTAACTTCAATTCCAAGGGATCTGATACCTTCTTTTGACCTTCAAGGGTACTATACATATTTGGTATAGTCATACATACAGGCAAAACACCCATACACATAAAACAAAAATAAATCTTTTTTAAAGGCTATTATACTGATGTAAATATAACATTCATGTATGAATTTTTTAAAAATTAAAAACTAAAACTAAAAGAATGAGCTATTATTAAAAAGCTCTTCCCAGCACTTGGGAGGCAGAGGCAGGAGGATTTCTGAGTTCGAGGCCAGCCTGGTCTACAGAGTGAGTTCCAGGACAGCCAGGGCTACACAGAGAAACCCTGTCTTGAAAAACCAAAAAGCTGAGAAGATAAAGACAGACAGGAAACTAAAGAGCAACAGACAGTGCTAGGAGCAGGAGGGGAAGGTGAAAGGAGCGTGCAGCACATTAGAGTGGCTCTCTGCTGGACACCACAGTTCCACACTGGGGAACTTACACTGTGAGGGGCTGCTTCCACTTGGGACTGTTTGTATTGTTGCATTTTTCTGTCTTCTTTGACTGCCCATCTACTGTGACTTCTACATAAGGACTTGGTCCAAACCAATTCTTTTTATTTTCTTTAAGTTTGGCTGAGATGACTATAAAAGGAAAGAGAAAACACTTTAATATTTGAAATAATAGTTTACCCCTTGGTCAATGACATTTCATTAAAGATTAAGCCAGTAATTTTGTTTAGAAGTTCCCTAAAATATATTAATTTTGTTTATTTATTAGATTTATATTTCTTATATTTTTCCTATATTAGTAAATCTATACATACATACAGGACTTCTACACATCAGACACTCAAATAAGTACCAAGAAACCAAGAGACACCACCCCCCACCCTCCCCTCCCTAGTCAGTGCCAGGACCATGGGCACACAGCCCATGCCTGGCCAAATGAGTTACAGCACAGCTCCCCAGGCAGCATCTCATGCAGTCTAACATCTAGAAGCCCAGCAAGCATACGCCAAGGGATGGGCCTAAATCTCTGACTTCGCACACATCAAGTAGTTTAGAGTTTCTATGCTCCTGTGTCTTTGTGATGGCATTCAAGTCAGCTACAGAGTAACTGTTCCTCTGATGTCCCATACTCTTTACATTCGAGCTTCATCAGTATTTTAAAATGAGTGGCTGTGATGGCTTGAATGGAAATGGCCCCCACAGGCTCATAGGATGTGACACTATTAGGAGGTGTGGCCTTGAGGGAGTAGGTTTGGCTTTGTTAGAGGAAGGGTGTTACTGGGGATGGGCTTTGAGGATTCTGAAGCCCAAAATCAGGCCCAGTGTAACTCTTTCATCCTGCTGCCTATCAATCCAGATATACAACTCTCGGCTACCTCTCCAGCACCATGTATGCCTGCATGCCATCATGATCCCCCCCCCCCAAAAAAGAGAAATGCATAAATAAAATATCGTACGTTAACTCAATGGAATTATTGTTTGGCAATAAAAAGAAATGAAGTACTACTTGTACATGTTATAACATAAATAAACCTTTAAAAAAATGAATGGTAAAACCTGTAGATGAGAGATCCAAACCCACAAAAGTGGGTAAGTGAATGCCTATATTTGTTTACCCAGAGTAAATGATTTGTAATACTAATAGACACAGGAATTCTTTCCGGAGAGACAAAGAACATTCTAAAATTGTTAAACCGGGTTTGGGAGGCTTATGTCTGCAATCCCAGCACTTAGGAAGTAGGAAGCAGGAGATGCCCTGTTCAAGGTCATCCCTAGCTACATATCATATGTGGCACAAGGCTAAGCTAGGAGATCTTGTCTAACAAAACAAAACAGAGAAAATAAGAACATGATACATCTGATAGATGTAACATATCTACAGAATATTCCACCCACTACCAAATACCGTACAATCTAAGACCATATGATCTACTCGGGAGCCCATTGGAAGCTCCTCTGAAACAGACAACAAATCTCAACAAAGTCAGAAAAGCTGATCAACTCTGTGTACCCTATATGATCACAATGTAATAAAACTTAAAATAAACATCAAATGAATCTCTGGTAATCACATAATCTCATGGAAATTAAACACATTACTGAATGATGGGTAAGTCAAAGAAGCTTAGGAAGAAGTCTAGAAAGAAATAAAACTTTCTTTGAATTATATGAAAATGAAAACACAACCAAACTTCTGGACACATTAAAAGCAGATCTAAATACCTATGGTAAAGAATGATCAAAGGGGGCTGGAAAAACAGCTCAGAGGCTAAGAGCACTGGTTACCCTTCCAGAGGATCCAGGTTCAAATCCCAGCACACACATGGCAGCCCACCACTGTCTTTTACTACAGCTCCAAGAGTGCAGACATCTTCGCATAGTACACCAATACACATAAAATAAAAATAAATAAGTAATTTTTAAAAATGGACCAAAGACCTTTCTGTGAAACCTGAATCACTGAAACTGCTGGAAGCAAACAAGGGCAGTGCTCTAAAGGTAACAGTGTAGGCAGGGAAGGACTGCTGAAGAGGACTCTGTGTGCTCCTGAATTAAGGCTCATAGAGGGGACTTCATCTAACTAGAAGTCTTCTGTGCAGCAAAGGAAACAAACAGTTGAGTGAAGAGGAAGAAAAATGTTGTCAACTATAGATGTGATAAATTTAGGATTAATTCTAATACAAATAAAGAACCCAAAGCTATAGGTCTGAACACAGAGTTCTCAAAAGAAGAAATAAAAATAGCTAAGAAATACTCTTAAAAGTAAGTGTTTAACATCATCAGCAATTTGAGAAATGAAAATTAAAACTACTCTGAGATCTCATCTTTCCCCAGTCAGAATGACTAAGATAAAACAAAAAAAATAAATAAATAAACTGATTAACAAATGTTGGTGAACATGTAGGCAGAGGAGAATCTTCATTCAGGGTTCGTAGAATGGTAAACAGATGTTGCCATTAGGAAAATCAGTGTAGAGAATTCACAAAATGCTAAAAAGTAGATCCAGCATGTGATCCAGCTACATCAATCCTTGGTATATGGCCAAAGGATCCCACAGCCTACTTTCCAGATACTTGCTCAGCTATTTCCTCTGCTGCTCTGATCATAATAGCAAGAAAATGGAAACGATCTAAATGTTCAACTGACTAATGGATAATGAAATTGTTGTACATCCATACAACAGAATGGAATTCTGTTGTATGAATGCAAAGAAAAGTGAAATCATGCAATTTGCAGGTAATGAGGTAACCCTGACCCAGAAAGATGACAGCTGCATGTTCTCTCTTACTTGAGGATCCTAGCTCTGAATCTTTAGATGTGAGTATATAACCTGGTGTAACTGCAGAAACCAAGAAAGTAAAAAGAGATCATGCAGGAGAGGAGGAGGAAGAGCTCTAAAGAGGGGAGTAGTAGGTCATGTGCTCTGTGAATGGGAAGTGGGGGAAGAAGGGAGCAGCACACTGTAACTAGGAAAAGGAAAGGCAATACAGAGAAAGGGAGGGAGGGAGGATAAACAACAGTAAGGAGGTTTGAAAAAGCCATAGGGTAACGTTTTATGTTTACTTAAAAAAAGAAAAAAAAAAACATTAAACATTTACACATTGCTCCCCCTAAAAGCATCTAACAAAAACCCCAGTGCCAGACATGGATAACTTCCCTTGAGCTCTTGGTCAGGAGAGTCCAAAAAGTTCCCAATATAGGCTATTGCTATTGCTCTAACTTAACTCCCAAGACTTAGAAGAATCTAGAAGAATCGAGCTAGCAGCCGCTTCCCTGTGGACTACTTTTCATAGCATCCAAAAGGGCTAAGAAGCAGCTAGAGGAGAATAGCAATCAATAGTCCTACCCAGATTTAAAACCTATAAACTGTAACAATGACCAGCACAGCAAGACACCTTCATGGGTACAATAGTGACACTTATATCTTAGGGATAACAGCTATTTAGTTAAACTTAAGACCCACTCGATTGGAGAGTTTATAACCTGTGGTTGGTAAAGTCATGGGCCCTAGAGGAAAGCCTACTACTGCCACCTTCCTAACCAGTGTGACTCCTTACTGCTTCCCAAGTACTTACTCATCCTTACAGCTGTAGATAGGCGTATTTTTCACCCTTCATCAAAGTAGCTTATTTTTGCGGCAAATAGAAACCATCACAGAAATCCCAAACTGGTCAAAATCAAAGAATAATTAACCATAGGGTGGCTAACTCCAACTGCTATATCTATAACACAATTCTTACACCTAAGACTCAGGGAAAAAAGGAAACAGAAAGATCTGAGAAGCCAGAAGACCTGGACTTTAGCTGCAAGACAGTGTCTTCTTCTATATATGACAGAAAAGTTGTTCCCATGAAATCTCAACAGTACAGTCACCTAAACAAGATCTGCACAATGACAAGCTCAGGTGATGCTACAATGGTTCAGGAGACATCTCATAAGACCCACTCCTAGAGAAGAGGCATAAACAATTAATGGCTACCAAGAGAGGGAGAATCAGGGCCAAGCCTTGATAGGTTATCCAACTCCAAGTGGTTAGTCCTAAACACACACACACACACACACACACACACACACACACATATACACACGCACACACCACATAAAAATGTCACTAAATGGATTCAGTAGCGTGAAGGGTGTGTGTGTGTGTAACAATAATGACTAAAGAAGAGGGCATACATTTGAGGAGTAAGGAGGAACACAGGAGTTAGAGATGGAGGGATGTATTCACATAGGAAATTCTCAAAATTAAAACTTTTAAAAGGTAAGTAAATAGTAACATTGATTGTAGTGATAATGGTTTAATTCTGTTTATAGCTTAATAAATTATTAAATTATAAATTTTAATATATTATATTCATATATAATGTTGATATTAAATATAATAAATTAATATAATTATTTAAACTAATAACCAACAGTAATTGCCCAGATACCAGTTTAATGGAGGAGAATGAATCTATAAAATACCTTAAAATAAAAATTATTTTTCTATACCATAACATTCTGTTCATGTATTCATTCATCAAATACTGACTTGGTGCCTAAAATGTAATAGCCCACTAAAGAGTTTGTTCTTGTAAGATTTTAGAAAGGGAACTTTTTTATTTTCTTTTATTCAGATGTATGTATGCATGTGAGTGAATGCCACTTGAGTGCTGGTGTCCTCAGAGGCCAGAAGAGGATACTGGGTCCTCTAAAGTTGGAGCTGTGAGCCCCCATGTATGATCCAGGTATTGGAAACTAAACCAGGGTCTACTAGAACTGCACTAAGTACTCTAAACTTTTAAGTTAACGACCTCTCCAGTCACCGAGATTATTTTTTAATACAGGGGGCAGAGGTATAAGATATTGTACCTTTTTAAAAGACTTACCAGTGATCTGAAGTTGAGATTTCATGGTCAGGCTACCCACTGAATCAAGTTGTGGTCCACTGTCAGACATACCATCAATAAGACAGCAAACCTGAAAACAAGACAAACGAGATCTTATTAGCAACTCTGACCTTTTCTAAAGGCGCCATAATAATCAACGGCCTTCACACTGCTCAACACAATTTTCAATTCTAGTATTTATTCTATTATCAGCAAAATTTAAACTTCCTCCTCTAGTATACATAGCATTCTTCCCTTGAGTTCCTAAGACACGTTTTGTAGGTTTAGGGTCTTCTGATTATTTTCAGTTTCTTAATAAATTCATTTTCTAGGGCTGAGGAGATGGTTCTATGCTTAAGAACAGAACTTGGTGCTCTTACTGAGGACCCCAGTTCGGTTCCCAGCACCCACATGGGGGTCAGAACAATCTGTATTTCCAGTTCCAGGAGATCTAATGCCCTCTTTTTACCTCTTTAGGCACCAGGTACACACGCGGTACACAGACTTACATGCAGGCAAAACATTCATATACATAAAACAAAATTATTTTTTAAAGTGTCCTTTTTCTCTCTATCCCTAATGCTGACTCCTACTGGCTCAATTACTGTTCTCTCTATACTCACTCCCTGAGGGCACTATCAGGTCTTAGAGCTTTAAACTGCACCTACATAACAACTTGACCCAAAGATGAAAGCTCTGGCCTAAACCTTACTCCTAAAACCTAAAACACTTCACTTGGTTATCCAAACACACTCCATACTGACGGTACCTCAAACTGAACACCCTGATAAAATACACCCCAGAGTCATCGGCTCAGACACAAGAGAAATGAGATGTGATGTAAGAGCTTCAACTTCTGCATGGTATGATGTTACTATCTGATTCACAAAGGAACCTCAGAAACTGTCATTCTATGTTTAGCACCTATTCCTCAATACCCAAAAGCATATTTGCCACAGATCTATGAAAAAAAATCAAGAAACACATAAGCAATCAAGAAGCACAATTCCTTGAGATCTTGATTCCTTAAGACTGATGGGAGTAGGAAGAAAATCTTGCAATTAAAATTTTCTTTCTTCCTTTTATTCTCCTTACTCTTCCTTCATATGACTCTTCTTAACTACTGTTAACAGCTCAACATTCCACAATGGAAGAGAAGAAAGAACTGAGGCCTAAGGGTGTAGCTCAGTTGGCAGAGTCCACGGACAGCATATATGATGCCCTGGGCTTACTCCGCAGCACTGCATAAAGCCTGGACATGGTGATGCATGATTGTAATCCCAGGACTCCAGAAGTGAGGCAAAAGAATCAGAAGTTCAAGGTCATCCTTGACTATGCAGCCTGTTAAAAGCTATCCTAAGCTACATAAAACTCTAGTCTCAAAAAGAAAAAAAAAAATTAAAACTAACGATAAAGACCAATAAAGGACCAAGAACATACACGGCTGGACCTAGGCCTCTCTGCACATGTGTAGATGATGTGCAGCTTGGTCTTCATGTGGGTCCAGAACAAGTGGAACGGGGGCTATCCCCAAAGCTGTTGCCTGTACGTGGGATATATTCTTCTAGCTAGGCTGCCTTGTCTGGCCTCAGTGGGAGAGGAAGTGCCTAGCCTGAAGAGACTTGAAGTACCAGGGTGGGGAGATAGTCAGGGAGCCCTCACTCATCAGAGGAGAAGGGGCGGATGGGGGGAGGTCTGTGAGAGGAGTGACTGGGAGGGGCAGTGAGCAGGATATAAAGGGAATAAGTAAAAATTAAAATAAAGTTCAATGGAGGAGCTTGCAGAGATGGCTTGTAGCCAAGAGTGCTGTCGTTCTAACAGAGGATCAGAGTTCGGTTGCTAGCATCTATGTAAGATGGTTCACAACTACCTATAACTGACATCCTTCCTGGCCTCTGAGGGCACCCACATGCACATACATGCCATAAACACACACACTAACATAATCCTTTTAAAAATAAAAAACAACTAGCAGCAGGCAAGATGGCTTAGCAGGTTAAGGTACTTGCTGCTAAGCCTGACAACCTGAATTTGATCTTGGCACCCACATGGTGGAAGGAGAGAGCATATTGTCTTCTGACTTCTTCATATGCACAGTGGAACATGGGTGCCCACACACAATAAATAAACAAAAAACAAATGTAATAAAAGTCAATGGAACAAATGAGCTCTTGTTCTATCATCAGTACTAAATATTAGAAACAAAGTATGAAACAAACAATATTAGTATCTTCCTACAAAACTAAGAAACTCTACACAGCTAAATATAACTTAGAAAAGTGACCATTATCATTGATAAAATGAAAAGTAAGAAGTGGAGAAAAAACCAAAAAATTTTATCTAAGAAGCCAACTCTTGGGCTGGAGCGATAGCTGCTCAGCAGTTTATCGAGTGTATACTGCTACTGCAGAGGACCCAAGTTCAAGTCCCATCACCCACACCAGGTAGCTCATAAGAATCTGTAAGTCCAGCTCCAAGGGGACCCAGGCCCCTGACCTCCAAGGGCACCACACTCAAGTGCATAACTCACATACAGATCCAGACAAATAATTAAATAGAAACAAATTAAGAATAGTTTTTAGGAAGGAAAAAATTAAACCCAACTATTGAGTAAGTACTGCAACTTGTCAACAACTTGTCAACACAAAACACATTCATGGGAATGAGAAGAAAGAAATATTTGGTACCTTGGAATTTAGGCACAATTAATGCAGAAAAAATATAGAAAGATTAGGACTTGTTAGCAGTTCAGGAGCTGTGGTTAGACAACATCCAAGATGGGCCCCCGGAAGCCAGCCTTCAAGTGTTCACACAATTCCTCTCCCACAGAGACCAGAGGATACAGTGGACATAAAGGTAGGGTTGTTCCCAAATCTACATCCTAAGACAGTACAGTTCTGCCTTGCTTTCCAGAACTGTCTATGCTGGGAGGAGCCAGCACCACACCATGAAGAACTCAGGAAGTTCTAAGTAAAACAGAACTAAAGCTTCCTACTAAGAGCCAGCACCAACCTACCACACACAAGTAAGACATCATGCAAGCAACTTCCAGTCACTGTCAAGAGCAAAGCTTAACAGAGACTTCCAGCCCAAGAAGCCCTGAGGCACAGCAGTCAGTCAAGCTTCTCCTATTTTCTCACCCATCAACTTTTTGAAAAATAACGAATGATTGTTATTTAAGCAATTAAGTTTTGTGGTAAGTTATACAGCATAGCTACAGAAAGCTAGCATTCTTAACAAAAACTGTTTAACCTGAATCCAATAACAAAGAAATGATTATAACCAAAATGTAAAACACTCTACAGATCAACTGACAGACACTTCAAAATGTGAGCATCATGAAACAGATGAGGTAAGAGGGCTTCTATAAAGTAAAAGCCTTAAGAGACAACCCACTAATTCTGGGGACAAAATCATAAAAGATTTTTACAGACAACTAGGGATGTCCGTGAGTTTGACACTAGCCTAGTCTACATAGCGAGTTCCAGGTCAGCCAGTGCTACACACTGAGATTCTGTCTCAAAAAAATAAATATAAAATTTAACAAAACATGGTAATGCTATTATACTATTAATAAATTACTATTCTGTAGCAATTTCTTTTATAAAAAAAATCCATCTTAGAGGGAAAATTCAGGAAGTTCCTGAAGCTGGCCATTCACTAGACCCTTCCCTCCTGAAAGACAGGTGAAAAAGATTCTCAAGCCAGCAAAGCTGCCTGGGAAGAAGACTCCCTCCAACCTGCCAAGCTGCATGCAAGTTGTGCAGTGAGCTCCAGGTTCCCAGCTTTCATGTTCTGTTGTCTCCATGCTGGAATGGGCTTCTGGTTGATGCAGCTGTCTTTGGGTCATTTCTGCTCCTGTGAGTAACCCTCACCCACATTCCTATAAATAACCCCAATAAAACTTACTGGCCACTAAGTGGACTTCCATGGTGTCTGTACTTTCATCTATGGTTGGCTCCATGTCTGAACAGATGCTTGTTTACATGTCCCCAAAATAGTGTCACATGGTAGTTACATGGGAAAAGACTTTCTTTTTCTTTCCAGAAGTAATACAATAATGAGTTTAGGGTAAGATGATATAAATTGTTTATCTAATTCTGTGTAGGTATGCTTGGTATATACGCAGGTGTCTGTGTGTGTGGAGGTCAGAGGGGGAAATAAGGTCCCCTCCTCCATCACACTTTGCCTTATTCCTTTAAGACAGGGTCTCTCCCTGAACCTGAAGCTCGTGGGGTTTTGTTTTTCAGATAGGCTAGCAGCCTGCAAGTCCCAGTGATCTTGCTAGCTCTATCTCCCCACAGTGCTGGAGTTACAGGTGCATGTATAATGATACGCAGCTTGTTACACAGATGCTGGGATACAAACTTGGATCTTCACAATTGTGCAACAGGCACTCTTAAGTACCAAACCATCTCTCAAACCTATTTTCTGGTTTGCTTGTTTGTCTGTTTGTTTTGAGACAGGGTCTCACTCTGCAGTTCAGACTATTCTAGAACTCACCATATAATCCAGGATGGCCCTGATATCCTAACAATCCTCCTGCCTAAGCCTCCCAAATACTGGGAATACAGGCATGAGCAGTACATATCACAGCAGCAATACATATCACAGCAGCAGTACATATCACAGCAGCAGTACATATCACA
>JADRCH010000205.1:790628-818101 GCA_019843965.1 Rhynchomys soricoides | reverse complement strand
CACAGCAGCAGTACATATCACAGCAGCAGTACATATCACAGCAGCAGGAAAAAAAAAAAAAAAAGAGCTTCTCTCTCATCAAGGTGGAAAATGAGAAAACTGACTCCCCAAAATTATCCTAACTTCTACCAGTACCACCCTCTGACCTGTACCTACACACTGTCACACACGCACGCACGCACGCACGCACATACACCACAAATACAAGCAAAATAAAATTTTATTTTGTGCACACACAAAATAAAATTTTACAAACTTGTAAGTTACTCTGAATCTGGAGTATAACTCAGTACCTTAAGCACCAGTACCAAAAAAAAAAAAAAAAAAGTTGAAAAACTTTAAAAATTAAATAAAAAAAAATGTCACCAAGGGATAGGAGGCTACTGGGAAACTGGCTCAGTTGACATGCTTACAAGCAAGCATAGGGGACCTAAAATCAACTTCCAATATCGTCATAAAAATAGGAAGAGTAGCATGGACAGAAACAGGAGGACCCCTTTGTGTTTACGTACCAGCTCATGTAGCCAACTGATGAGCTCCATGTTCAAAAGGAGACCATGTCTCAAAAAAGTGGAGATGGAGTGGGGGAAAATATTGACATTAATTTCTGGTCTCCACATGCACATGTACACTTTTACATATTTACACTGGCGATAAAACAACTGCATAGCATGCACAAAGCCTTGGGTTTAAACCCCAGCAACATGCTCAAGATCCTAGAATGAAGCCACAGCATTGTGTGTGTGTGTGTGTGTGTGTGTTGTGTGTGTGTTCAACACTGTAAAGAATGTTGACCAGCGCAGCTTCTCAAGATTTATATCCATTCAAAACCATCCTTAAAATGTAACTTTATCTGTTCTCTCAGGGTCTTTGTAGACACAATCCAATCCAGTCACACTTGGACATAGGGACATGCACAGAGTGCAGATGATGTGATGACACAGAAGAATGGCATGCAGAAGCAGAGACACAGATGAGAAAGAATCATATGTAGGCCAAGAAACACCAAGATTGCAGGCAACCAGTAAAACCTAGGAGAAGGCACAGAATGGGATCCCCCCCCCCCCTTAGTGTTTAAGATACTGTCTTAACTCTTACCTGAACTGTAAAACATTACGTTTCCATCCCCAGAACTTTAGGGTAATTTCAGAAGGAATGTTTGTTCCTGGCTTTACAAAATAAAGTCTCACTCTACAGTCCAGGCTGGCCTCAAATTTGCAGCGGTCTTCCTTCCTCAGCCTCCCAAGTCTAGCACTGCAGGAATGAACCACCATGCCCAGCTTGTACACTACAGCAGACCTAGGAAACCAACACACCCATATCCTAGGCTTCTGTTTACACAACATTTCTTTCTTTCTTCTTTTTTTTTTTTCTTTTGGCAGATTGTTACACTAGTAGTTTAAGCTGGCCCCAAAGTGCTAGGATGACAGACACAAACTAGCTTCATATAATACTCTGTTTTAAAAATTATTTTAGATTATAATTACATCATTCTCCAGTCCTCTTTCTTCCCTCCAACCCCTTCTCATATAACCTCCTCAAATTCATGGCCTCTTTAATTATTGGTGTGTGTGTGTGTATCTTCAGTCCTACATAAATAAATACATATATAACACCTTTTAAATTTTGTTTTGTTTTGTTTTGTTTTTCGAGACAGGTTTCTCTGTATAGCCTTGGCTGTCCTGGAATTCACTCTGTAGACCAGGCTGGCCTCAAACTCAGAAATCCGCCTGCCTCTGCCTCCCGAGTGCTGGGATTAAAAGCGTGCGCCACCACTGCCCAGCCATATATAACACTCTTAAAGGATCAAAATTGCTAAGGCAGAAGAATACAAGTGTTTCCCAGGAGGTAAAAGTGAGAAGACAGGAATAACTACAAAAGAGGGAAAATAAAGTCCTTCTTACATGTCAAAATTTCAAGAGCTGTATACTGAAAAGAATGAAGATAGTATAATCTTAATAAGGCTGATTCCAAAGAAGCAAAACTATACTCCAAATTTTTTGAGCAAAAACATGCAGTTGCCAAGCATGGTGGCAAACAACTTTAATATCAGCATTTGGGAGGCAGAGGCCGGTGGATCTCTCCTAGTTCAAGCCCACGCTGATCCACACAGTGAATTCCAGGCCAACCAGCGATGCATAGTGAGATACTGCCTAAAACAAACAAAAAAGTTGTTAACTTTGTTTCTATTATTGAAGAAGCAGCAACAGCAGCAGCAGCAGCAGAATTGAGCTGGAGATGGGTCTATGGTTCAGATCACTTGCTACTCTAGCAGAAGATCCAGATTCTCTCCCCAGTACCACATGGCAGTTTGAACTCTAGTTCAAAGAGACCTGATACCCTCTCCTGACCTCCATGGGTTCTGCGCACGCGCACACACACACACACAGAGAGAGTACACTTGTATACATAGGCAAAACATTCATGTGCAAATAATAAAAATAAACAAATCTTGCTGGAGTCGGCCTGGTGCCGTGTATTCAAATGCCAAATTCTGTACCCCAAGATCAGGTTGCCCCAAGTACAACAGCTTTTGTTGTGCAAACCTTGCTCCCCAAGTTAATTGGTCAATAAAAGACTGAAGCCTGTGATGGACAGTAGAGAAAGGCGGGACTTGAGGGTCAAGTGAGGGGTCATAGGAAATGCCAGAGAAGAAGGGAAAAAACTAAGAGAGGAAAAGAGGAGACAAAGAAAGAAGGCTCCATGAGAAGAGATGGCCCATGAGCACATGGCCAGGAGAACCAGCCAGTAACAAGGGACATACGGCTGGGATGTAAGTTAGCATAGCTCAAAGCCTGCCCAATCTAGGCTTACAGCTTGGAAATAAAATAAGAAAGACTGTGTCTTTTATATGGACTTGACAGAATATAAAAATATAACTTACAAAAACCTTTTTTAAAAAGTAAAATTACCCTTATCCCTTCTGAACATCTTGGGAAGATTTCTCAAAAACTCACTGTTTTTCCCTAGATCCTCCTTTCTACCCACATCTCGATGCCAGAGTAACTTATGTCTTCCAATGTCCTTTTTATTTTACAATCTAGCTTGTGATCTCTTCCACCTGCTCCTCTTTGACACTGAACTGTTTTGAAAGTTTACTTTTATTTTTCTTCATGTGTATGTGTGTCTGAGTACATGTCAGGTGTGTGGGGATACTAATGGAAACCCAAAGACAGTGTAGGATCCCCAGGAGCTGGTAGTCATGAGATGCCAGCCATGGGTGCTAAAAACTAAGCCGGAGAAGTACTCTGAACTACTGAGCCACTGCTCCATTCCTAACCCTGATTTTTATTAAATCAGGTATTTATTTTTACTTATGAGTACTTTACCTGCATGTATGTATATATATTTCAGGCACACCTGGTGCCCACAAAAGTCAGAAGAGGGTACCAGATGCCCTGGGACTGGAGCTACACAAAGTTATATGCTATTATGTGAGTGCTGGGAACTGAACCTGGATCCTCTGCAACAACTCTTGACCACTGAGCCATTTCTCCAAACCCCTACAATATTAAATCTTTAAGTCAAATTTCAGCTGTGCTTCCATCTTGTAGGTCTAAAATTTGTTAGATACATAAATGGATGCCTCTGCATAACTTTCCTATAGGTGGGGGGTGACTTTTTACATAGAATTCTTTTTTAAGACAGGGTCTCAGGTATGTAGTCTTGACTAATCTCAAATTTAAAAGCCTCCTAAGTGCAGAGTGGCATGTATGATTTTTTTTTTAAGCCTTCACAATCAACTATAATAGTTGAGAGTCTACAATTTTACCTAGAAAATCACTGTGCTAGAACCAATGAAAATATCAGTTTGAATCTAAAACTAATCTATTGCCTATGAGTTTGTCAATTAAAACCTTAAAATAGGGCTAATTCTTAATACTTCCTTTTTAGAAACATCTATTATTTAATACTTCCTATCATTTTATCCTGCCTACAAGACACGAAGGGATAAAGATGGAGCAGAGACTAAGGGAGTGGCCAACAAATGACTGGCCCAACCTGAGATCCATCCCATGGGCAACTCCTGATATTCTGCTATGCTTGCAGATGGGAACCTAACATAACTGTCTCCTGAGAAGCTGCAGAGACCTATAACCAAACATCAGGCGGAGCTCAGGGAGTCTTGTGGAAGAGTTGGGGATAGAATTGAGTGAGCTGGAGGGGTCAAGGATACCACAAGAAGAACTACAGAGTCAACTAACCTGGGCCCATGAGGGCTCACAGAGACTGAACCACCAACCAAAGAGCATGTAGAGGCTGGACCCCCCCCCCCCTTTGTAACTGTGTGCAGTTTGGTCTTCATATGGGTCCCCTAACAAATGGGGGGAGAGCTGTCTCTGACTCTGTAGCTTGCCACTGGATCCCTTCCCTTACCTGGACTGCCTGGCTGGGCCTCAGTGGGAGAGGAGGTGCTTAGTCTTGCTGGTACTAGATGAACCAGGGTGGGGTGGCACCCAAGGGAGGGAAGCTTCCCCTTCTCTGAGAAGAGGAAGTGGTAATGGGGGAGGGATTTATAAGGGCAGGACTGAGAGGAGAGGAGAAAGAGGTCTGTGAGTGGATGGAATATAAATAAAAAATAAATTATGGAAAGAAAAAAAATACTTTCTATCATTTGAGAGAAACATTTATTATTTGTGATACACAGGATGCATATTGTAAAAGGGCTACAATAATGCCAGAGGAAAAACTAATTTATCTTCCTGAAAGGCATAGAAAAAATGCAGAAAATAGACCGAAAACATCTTGTCATAAGTACAGTTTCACCGTATTTTAAAGTATGCCTAGTATTCTAGACAATTAAGATACGTGGCTTATTTTCAAAAATAAACATTCAACAGAATTTTATATACTTCAATCTACTTTAAGTTTTAAATAATTAAATAGAAGCCTATATTTTCTTAATTGAAGGTACCCAAAAAGACACATCCATTTGCATCTTTTTCCCAGAAAAAGAAGGGAATAAACTCGAACCCACTCAACTAGGGAGGTAAAATGTAAACCACTTTCTTTCCCCACAACAGTGCAACCTTGGCTCTGAACACCACAAAAACAGTATCAGATCACTGGAATCGCTTTTGCCATTTCTAACGAAATATCAGCATAGTTTCTAAAGCATATGCTACAAGACAGAGAAACAGGAAGCTGCAACTTTCAAGGTTCAATAACTGAGAAAAGAGCTTATAGTGGCAGTAGTGTCTAACACTTAAGATTAATTTGATGGTTTAAACTCTGTGATAGTTTGAATGTAGAATGCCCCCACGGGCTGTGTGTTTAAACACTTGGTCCCCAGCTCATGGTACTGTTTTGGGAAAGTCGTGGGGCATGTGGAGTCAAGAGCTGGCTGGGAGAAGTGCTCACGGAGGCCTGGATATACAGTAGCTCACCGTCCTTTCAACGCCCTCTCCACTTCTAACTGCCAAGGCCCCCAAACTTCCACTCCCACACCTTTGTGACCTCAATGGACTTCATCCCTTTAAACAGTGAGCCAAAATAAAATTTTGCTCTCATAAGCTGTAGTGTGGGTATTTTGTCACGGCAGGCAAGAAAATAGCTAATACAAACTTGCACTTAGTATTCCAGAAGACAAATTCTTCCCAACACCCAAACAGCTTCCCAGAAAACATAGTATTACTGCTACAGAAAATTAAATACTACAGAAAAGTAGTATTAGCTACTGTTACCAGCTGTTTCTGGCTCTGACTGACTCATTTACCACTGGGCTTTAAATGATTTGGTGTATTTCAGAGACACATAACTAATGTAACAACACTACAGACCTGTTCCCCTAAAACAGCTGTGTGAGATTATACAACTCAGAAATACAGCAAGTTCAGTATCTGATCATCTCTTCATACCCACAAATCTTTAAAACTAAAAGTCCCTGCCAATGAGGATATAGCTCGTCCCAGCAGTACAAAGTTTGAGTCCTAATTTCATATACACCAGGTACGTAGCACACACCTGGAATCAGCACTCAACTTGAACATTTTGCCAAAAGACATAAAATTAGCAAACATATGAAAAGATGCTTAGAAAAATATGACCAAAACCACAAGATACCATTTTTTACCCATCAAGACAGCTATTAAGAGAGGAAAAGAAGAAAACTAACGTTGGCCGGACTAAAGCAAGAAAAACCCCAGTACTGTTCCTGGGGGTGTTCAGTACACTGTCCCTGTAGAAAACAAAGTCTTGGGGTTCTTCCTAACATTAAAAACTACCATGTAATGCAGCAGTTCCACTTCTCATGACATAGGCAAAGCCTGAGGGAAGTACTGTTAAGCTTAGTAAATCACTACCCTCCATCAACCCAAAAGTTATCTGACAGGCACAGTGGTGTATGCCTGGAATCTTAGCACTTGAGAGACAGATCGGAAAGAGAGTGAATTTGAGGCCAGCCCAGCCTACAGGTCAGCATGAACTACATATTGAGAATCTGTCTCAAAAAATAAAAAATAAAG
Organism: Rhynchomys soricoides; assembly: GCA_019843965.1. NCBI lineage: Eukaryota > Metazoa > Chordata > Mammalia > Rodentia > Muridae > Rhynchomys > Rhynchomys soricoides. Next base: position 811,637 of record JADRCH010000205.1, on the reverse strand, counting down.
CCAGGCATAGTGACCCACACCTTTAATCTCAGCATTTGGGAGGCAGAAGCATTGGATCTTTGTGAGTCTGAGACCAGTCTGGCCTACAGAGCAAGTTCCAGGACAGTCAGGGCTGTTACACAGAGAACCCCTGTCTTGAAAAACCTAAACAAACAAACAAACAAACAAACAAGCCAGGCAGGGTGGTACATGCCTTTAACCCCGGCACTCAGGAAGAACTAGTCAGACTTATACAAGTTCAAGGTCAGCCTGGTCTACACAATGAATTCTGGGCTAGCCCTGTCTCAATAAATAAATAAATAAGCAAGCAAATAAATAAATAAAAATAAAATAGTAAAAACAAAAGAAAATTGTCAAATCTATAGCTTTCCGTAGCTCAGTTACCTCATAGATGGCAATGCATTATTAAATATGTTGAGTTTGTGATTTGGCTAAAACAAACTCACGTGACCTTTCTACTTAGAAGGTCATTCAGAATAACTTGAATCCATGTCCCTAGGCTTTTGTTACTTATATTTCACAATTTATTTTTCTAATCTTAAAAACACTTTAATTTCTATAACCACCACATTTGTGGCTTTTCCTACAGCCTTAAGTAATATTTCAATAGATTAAAAAGTATGTATTAAGACATACAAAATATTTTGAAATTTGTGTCTATTATGGAATGTCTAAACTAGGCTAAATAGAAGATGTATGATCGCTGGGCACTGGTGGCGCATGCCTTTAATCCCAGCACTTGGGAGGCAGAGGCAGGCGGATTTCTGAGTTCGAGGCCTGCCTGGTCTACAGAGTGAGTTCCAGGACAGCCAGGGCTACACAGAAAAACCATGTCTTGAAAAACCAAAAAAAAAAAAAAAAAGATGTATGATCTCACCTACTGTGTTGTGTGTGTATATATATATATATATATATATAAAACAAACCTTTAAAGACAGGCATGATTGCTAGCAATGAATTATTGTATTGTATAAAAGCATGTACACTTTAATCCCAGCATTCAGGAGGCAGAGGCAGGCTGATCTCTGAGTTCGAGGCCAGCCTAGTCTACAAAGATGAGTTCCAGAACACACAGGCTACACAGAGAAACTCTGCCTCAGGGGGAAAAAAAAACCAAACCTTAGCTTGAGTTGAGGGTTCAGCTCAGTTAGTAGAATACTTGCCTAAAATGCCTGATACCCTGTTTTGGATCCCCAGCACTACATAAATCAGATGTGGTGGCACATGCCTATAATCTCAACACTCATCAAACAGATGCAGGAGGACCAGAAGTTCAAGGTCACATAGAGAATTTGAGGCCAGCATGAGCTGCATAAAACCAACAAAACAAAACAGAACCACCAAACTCTTGAGCCTACTGAGCCCCAAAAGACAGACCTGTAATCAATCCTAAATCCCACTCACAAGACTCAGACTGGTGGATCTAAAATTCAAGGTTAGCCTAGACTACAAAGTAAGACCCTGTCTTCAGATTTAAAAAGTAGAGTATGGTGGGTCAAGCTTGTAACCACAGCAGCAGAGGTCACAGAAGGACTGCCATGGATAGCACTCCAGCTAGAGCTGCCAAGTAAGACTGGCTCAACAGGAGAATAAAAGGATGGGTATGTAGCTCAGCAGATACAGTTCCTGCCTTACATGTAAGAAGCCCTGGGTTCAACGCACAATACCACAAAATGGTACACATGGTCTAACCCCAGCGCTCAGGAAGTAAAGGATCAACAAGTTCAAAGTCATGGGTGTTGGTGAGTGGTCAGGAGGTAAAGCACTTGTCTAAGCCTCACAGCTTGCATTCAATATTTGGAACCCATGTTACAGTGGAAGGAAAGAACCAGTTCTAAAATATAAGTCTTCTGACTTCCACAAGAGCATGACCCCACCCTTACACACTAATAATAAAAAATTTAAAGTCCAAGGTCATTTTTTGCTATGTAGGGAGCACACACGCCCACCCACAACACGATACTCTGTCTCAAACAAAACCTGGTGGTAAAATAATAATAATGTGAACCAATGACTTTCCAAGTTCACCAAGTCTCACTCTGATCTGTCTTTACAGACTTAAAGGTTTATCTAGGTCTTACAAATACCTAAGTCTACAATGTTCTCCCTAGGAAAGTTAAACAATTTGGCCAAGGTCATATGCCAATTTATGAAAACCCCAATCTCTCCAGCTCTAAAGCAGTTAACCTCTACAGAGTGAACCTTTAACATCCTTTCTATTATCAAGACTGCATTTAGAGCTTTGTCCTTATTTACACTAATAACTAAAAAGTAAATTATTTTACCTAAATGCAGACAGCAGATAAAGGTGCTGGCTGCCAAACCCAACAACCTGAATCTGATCCCCAAAACTCACAGGGTGAAGAGACCCCTACTCCTGCAAGTTATCTTCTGACCTCCACACATGTACAAAAGCTCACATGCACCGAAACACACATCCCCACCCACCCCAACACAGATGCACAAATAAATAAATGTAATAAAAAAAAGCTTTGCTGGGTAACAGTGGTACATACCTTCAATCCCAACACTCAGGAGGCAGAGACAGGCAGATCTCTGTAAGTTCAAGGCCAGCCTGGACTACAGAGTAAGTTGCAGGACACTGTATAGCCAGGGGTACACAGTGAAACCCTGTCTCAAAAAACAAACAAACAAAACACGTTTTCTTTCATAAAATGTGAAACCCAAATAAAACAGTATCTAATTCCTCCGAAAGCAAGTTTATTGTGGGGCTGAATGATGGTTTAGTGAATAAAACACTTACGGTGCACAATCATGAGAAATTGAGTTCAAACCCAAGCACCCACAGAAAAAGCCAAGCATGACCAAGCCCAGAACTCCAGCGTAGTAAGGAGCACAGGTAAGAGGACTTCCAGGGCTTGGCGGCAGCAGCCTAAGTCTAAATCTCTGAGGAATCTGTCAGGGTCAGATGGTGCAGAGTGATGACACTGGACTGTCCTCCTCCATTCTAGACGCATACATGTGCACATTCACCACACACATACACACACAAAACAAAATACCAGAAAGCAGGCAAGCCACTGTTGGCCTTTCTGTAGGGACTAAGCTCAATATGCTGCTGTCACTATAAATAGTATGGTATGAAAATGCTTCTCTTTTCTGAGATAGAAAACTATGTCTAAATATTAGGTAAAGTTTTTAGACATGGAGAGAAATGGCAAGTTTCTTACTAGCAGATACTGCTTTTTCTTCTTCCTTTTTTCTCTTCCTTTCTTCTCTTGAGAAGGGTCTCATATAGTCCCAAGAGGCTCAAACTTGCTATAACTAAAAATGACCATGAATTTCTGATCCTCCTGAGCGCTGGGATCACTATGTCATGCTGTGGGCCAAACTAAAGGCTTTGTGAATGCTGGGTGGTCCTCCACTTACACTTCCAGACCCACATCTCATTATTGCTTAATACAGCCCAGGCTGATAAATAGTAGAGTGTTGCTCAGAATATATCCAGCTATGTAAAAGAAACCAGGAAACAGGAGATAAACATCTTAAATTTCAATGCCATGCACTCTTTTCAGTATAATTTATTATACTGAAGTGCCAACTGCTGGCAAGAAGCTTTGTTTTCCTGACCCCCTCCTTCCACACCTCCCAAAAAGCCCCACAAAATTCTTAAAGCGGGAGGAATTTTCTATTTGAGTACCCCTTGGGACCTAACATAGCAGCAGCTCAATAAACCCTATCAATTTAAGCCAGTATTGTGCCCATGTCTGTAATGCCAGCACTGGGAGGTAAAGGCGGAAGGCTCATGAGTGCAGGACCAGCATCAGCTACATAGAAACTTAGAGGCCAGCTTGGGTGGGGTACATGGGACCCTGTTTCAAAAAATAACAAAACTCACTAACATTTCTAAGCTTTGTTTCCTTCAAGTCTTTGTGCCAAAGTTTGAAGCAGAAGACAACATGCCCCCTATATTTTTTTAAAGACAGAGTTTTAAATGTTGTTAATAAAACCCTAAGGAAGTAGTGACTCAGCACATGAAACACAAAGTATAATCAGAGAGTGAACAGGAAGGCACCTGAAACATCATAGGTAAACCTTCAGGAGACAGGGCTGGGGTGGGGCATCCTTGGAATTCTAGCACTTGGGAGGCTCAAGGTCATCCTTAGGTCCACAGCGACCCTAAGGCCAGTCAGGGTTAGCTACCCAATCTTTCTTTTCTTTTCTTTTTTTTCTTCTTTTTTCTTTTTTTGAGGCAGGGGAAAATAAGACCCTGACAGTTTTAAGTCAAATGCAGATTACAGAAGACAAAAACTACAACACAAGTCTCCCAGGTATCTTTCCAAAAAGAACTGCTTTGTGAGCTGGGGTAAAATGGACACTTTGAGGACCATTTGAAGATATTTGAAAACAGAAAGTCTTTCACAGTACTGGGATACTTCTTTATTTTTTTCTGGTAAGTTAGACATCCATTGAAGGAATGGAAGCTAATTTGCTTCTTTACTGCAAATAAGACCTTCTTTTTTCTCTTTTTAAAGTCTACCTATTTCATCTTTAGGCCTGTGCCAATCTGAAACAACTTCCTTGCACTCCACCTACCTCTCCCCCTTACCACCTACTTCACAAATCACACCATTAGCTACTCCCTTTTCCTGAACTACCAAACGGAGCAAGTGTTTGAGTGCAGCAAGGGGGACTCCTTTAAGAAGCCAACCAAGCCTTGTTCTGTCTTAAGCATTTATAGGGAGATTAGTTAGCACAAACACAAACTAAATCGAAAGGTCACACAGATGAGAAAAGAATAAACACTAATGTTCATGGTGGAGACAAAGTATTCCTAAGTGTGCCAAAAGAGACAGCAATGTTGGTGACTGACAACTAATTGTCTAAAGGTTGTGGTTAGGCACTAATCCTCAGGGACCAATTCTTTCTTTTTCTTTTTCTGTTGTGTGTGTCTTTTTGAGACAAGATCTCAGATAGTCCAGGCTACCTCAAACTTGCTATGTAAACAAGGATAGCCTTATACTCCTGACCCCCTACTTTGGCTGTCCTACAATTTACTATGTAGACTGGCCTTGAACTCACAAAGATCTGCCAGCCTCTGCCTCCCAAATTCTGGGATTAAAGGCATGTATATATATATATATAAAATCACTGTGTATGTATATGTGTGGGTGTACATATGGTAATCAGAGGACAGCTTCTGAGAGTCAGTTCTCAACTTCCACCATGGGTTCTAGGAATCTAACTTAGGTCTCTCTGTACGTGTGTGTGTGCACACGCACGTGTGTGTGTGTGTGTGTGTGTGTGTGTGTGTGTGCGCGCACCCATGTGCTCACTTGTGCAAGTGTGGTATAGATGGTAGTGTTAACAGATGTAACCTTTAAGCCTAAGGGTAATTTTATTAGAATTTAAAAGAAAAACCCCAGAACAGGCAAGATGCAAATTTCAGCAGCTGTCAAGAGAAAGAAATTGACAAGGGAAAAAAAAAAACCATGCCATTTAAATCAACATGTTCAGCAATGGAGGTTAGCACGAGGTGGACAGGCAGCAGTATGGCTAATAGTGAGGAGAGGCTTAGAACTTCACAGAAAGGCCAGACTATCAGGGAAAGCAAGCTGGAAAGAAATAGAAGAAAAAGGTAGGACTCAGAGAAGAGGACACACTTAACACAGCTACATGGCTACATAAACAACTGCCCAGGTCTTTCCCCAGTCTTATACCTTTATTTTTTGAGATAGGGTCTCTCCCTCATCCTGAAACTCACTGATTCTTCTAGGCTGGCTGATGAATATGCTTCAGAGATTTGTTGGTCTCTGATCTGCACTCCCCACTGTAGGAGGTATAGGTACAAGGCAGTACCACTTCCTGGCTTGTTAGGTGGGTTCTGGGGATCCAGATTCAGGTCCTCATGCTTGTAAGGCAGGTTCTGTACCAATCAAGCCATTTCCACAGCCCAAATTTTACTCTTTTAGTTAATTTTGATTTGTTAGTAATAATAACCTTATTATTACTGGACTCTGAAGGAGCTAAAGGAAGAAAAAGCCTTGCCAGGTAGCCCAGGCTAACCTCAAATGACAAGCTTCCTACTTCAGTCTCCCAAGAACTGAGATTATAGTTATTAGTCACTATGCCCAACAGGTTTTCAAATTTTATTCATCTTTTAATTCTTAAGTTTGTATCGTTTAACCAACATCTTCCCATTTCCTGCACTTAACTCTTGGTTACACCCTTCTCTCCATTTCTAAGAGTGACATTTCTATATGTAAGTGAGATCATTCATTCATCTGTGTATTAATTTACCTGACATAATGTCTTTCAGGTCCATCTATGCTATCCCAAATGAGCAGCTTTCCTTCTTTTTTAAGGCTGAGTACTACACTTCCTATTATGCATATATATGTGTGTATATATGTATAAAATATATACATAGCTCACATTTACCCATTTGTCTATCAACAGACATGTCTACTTCTATTAACTTGATTATTAAAAATAATACTGCAACAAACCTATGGCAGTGCAGGTATTTCTCAAAGGTAATGGCTGTAATTTCTTTGGACAAATACTGCAAAATTCTCTCTTCAGCTTCCTTACCTGATAGTTCACTTTAACCTGCTCTACTTCATTTTATGGTTTGTTTTTTTTTTTTTCACACACACCCTAATCTTTCTCTACCCTCTGTTCTTTGGTTTGTTTGGGTTTTTTTTAGGAGATAGGGTCTTACTATGTTACACTGGCTGACCTAGAGCTTGCTATGTAAACCAAGCTAGTCTCAAACTCACAGGTATCTGCCTGCCTCTGCCTCTGCCTCTACCTCCTGAGTAAAGGTGTGTGCTAGCACTCCCAATCTACTCTTCCTTGACCTCTTAAAGTGAATCTATCTTGTAATGTTTTCCTTATAACAGTAGTTCATCCTATCCTATGTCTAGAGGTCTTAAGCTATGAATTAATTTTCTTCCCCTTTTTTTTCCATACAGGGTCTCATGTATCCCAGGATGGCCTCAAATTCACTATGTTGCCAAAGGCGACCTTGAACCACTGATTGTCCTGGGATCACAGGATTGTTCCACTACACCCAACTAATTCAGTGCTAGGGGTAACACTTCAGAGCATCATAAATGTTAGGCAAGCAACTGAACTACATCCCTAGCCCCTTATTATTGATTCTGAAGATTTAATGTGTATTGTTTTATTTGGTCCTCACAATAATCCCAGGAAGGTAGAAAAGAAAAACTATGTCTATAAAGAAGATAGATAACCTGAGGCCAGTAGGACTAAGAATTTCACAGGCGGTCAGTGCAAAATCAAACCAGAGCCCAGGCCTCCTCTTCCTGTGTCTGCACTATACTATGATGCCAAAGTCAAACCAGAGCCCAGGCCTCCTCTTCCTGTGTCTGCACTATACTATGATGCCTTATTAATTTTTCCACTCCTTTTTTCCCCCTAGACAGGGTTTCTCTGTGTAGCCCTGGCTGTCTTGGAACTCACTCTGTAGACCAGGCTGGCCTTGAATTCAGAGATCCACCTGCCTCTGCCTCCTGAGTGCTGGGATTAAAGGAGTGCACCACCACTGCCCGGCAATTCCTCCGCTTCTTAACTATCACAGACATATGTCTGGACACGTTTAAGGAGATAATACAGCGCAAGTGGAAAAGCAGCTGATGTAACCACTAACACTCTCTCCCACAAAGCTCTTCCCATGAGCGGGAACGTGCCCCCTGCTCCATACTGCCCCCAAATGTCTCTCGCAGGAATGTCACCACACCTGAAGTTCTCAATGGTTGAGTCACTTCTTAGGGTTAAGGCGTTGTTTCCAGAAGGCCACTGTGAAATGCATGTTATCTGAAAGAGAAGAAGGGTCCATTAATAAAGTACTCTGGTTAAACAGAGAGATAGGTGATGACCTTGAGAATCTCAAAAAACAGGGTCTTTATTTTCCCCCAGCATAAAGCCTTCAAAAAAAAAATCCATGAGAAAGATTTTTCTTAAAAAGAATAGATAAGATATGGCAGCAGCAGCTTCTGAGGAAATGACTTGAGCACAGTAAGGGATAATACCCACGTGGCTATGAGGGACATTTACATAATCAGGATGGACACACACATTCTCTCTATAAAGGCTACTGTAAAGTTGATTCCTACAAGTCAGACACTCCTAGGGACACTGAGTGTTACTAGTGTTAGAGGACAGGCCCCAGACAGCTTCTGACTAGTGTGGTCATTCATGAGAATAGTTGCAACTTAATATTTTCAGATGAGGGCAAACCTTTCAACCATGGAAGGCCACAATTCTATTCTGTAATTCCCTTACTGATCTACATTGACCCCAAACCAGTATCATTTACAGTACAAAAATTAGCATGTCTTTACTGAATGCTTATTATGAACCCATAATTTGGCTAGGCACTATAAATACAGAAAGAAAAGAAACAAACTTCAATACTTTTGCCCTAGCTCTTACAATGAAGCCAATCCCCAAACTATGAGAGGTAAAGCCAAGAAAGGAAAGAGAACCTGAAGACTGGCAGTTTCCCATTAGTACCAACTCGATCTCCTGAATCAAAAGGGGTAAACTAAACTAATGTCTAGGCTAAAATTCTTCATTAAACTCTTATCTAAATAATAAATAAGCATAAGCTAGAAGTTGTTTTTGTTTTTCTCATCAGACAGTAGATGCTCTTAGCAGCATACATTCACCATGGTAATCTGAAGAATACCAGAGTTGTAGCACTTGGTTCTAGTCTAGCTCTGACTCTTAACTAGTTTTAGGTAAAATACTATTTTTTTTCCCCCTTCTCAGTCCTTCTTCTCCTTTTGAAACAAGGTCTCATTGTATATATCTGGCTGGCCTGGAATCAGCTATGTAAGCCAGGCAGATGGATCTCTGTGAGTTCAAAACCAGCCTAGTCTACATATTGTGACCCTGTCTTCAAAAACAAAAACAGATAGCTAAGAGACTGGGCCAGTGTAAAAATAGTAAATATGACATACATGTGTATATGTGGCATGTGCATACACACATACACACACTACCTACTAGATAACTGTTCACTAGAGATATCACATAAATCATAACATATTTCCCCAGAGAACTAACAATCCGAATCAACTTTTGGGGAGGGGGGAAGAGTCCTCACATTGAAGCAGACTGGCCTGGAGTTCACTATGTAGTCCGGGCTATCAATCCTTCTGACTCAGATGCCTGAGTGCTGGGATTAGAGGCATGAGCCACAATGGCTAGAATCCTCCCTAACAGTACTTCCAGAAGCTATCTCTAATCAAAGCTGGCCTACAACCTAAAACATATTTGCCACTATAAAGTAGATAATCTCTTCCAAATGCAAAGCTCAAGGAGCAGGTCTGTGACTAGAAAACACATTGACCAAACATGGATGGATGTGCTGATAGTAATCAATTATAGTCCAAAACTCAAGTTCTCGTCCAAATTGCATCTGATCTGATTCTAATTTCTCAAAGATGCTAAAGAACATATTCTAAGAGAAAAGGAAGCCTTCAATCAGACTAGCTGTAAAACAATCCTCATCCAAAACCACAGCAACACTATTATATCAGCAAAAGGAGACACCCGACTCTGAATGAGGCCCCTCCAAGGCCAGCCTGTCACTTACAAGGGAGACTTCTGCCACAGTCACTCTGGCTGGCCCTTTCTCTTTTACCACCAGAACCATCTTTTTAAAGTAAACACCAACTTACACCACTTCTTTCCCCAAACCCTTCATCTCTCACAATATGAAATTCAAGAGGTGAGCACAGTATGTGGAGCAAACATGCTCCCTTTCCCATTCTGGCCCTGAGTCCCACAACGCTCTCCTCCGCTGCTTCCGGCTCACTGAACCCCTTTTCTCCCACATTCCTCCTAACTGACACACGCTATGAGGCAGCAAGCTATTTCCTTTCTGCACTACCTCCCCTTTCTTCACCTCTGCCACATTCCTACTCGTCCTCTAGACCGGTGGTTCTCAACCTTCCTAACACTGCAGCCCTTTATGGTAGCTCCCAACCATAAAATTATTTTTGCTGCTCCTTCATAATTGTAATTTTGCTACTGTTATGAATTACAATGTAATATTTTTGGAGCTAGAGGTTTGCCAAAGGGGTCAAAACCCACAGTTTGAGAACCACTGCTCTAGAATTTCAGATCCACAGGCAAAGCCTTTTGTGAGCCAGAGCCCACTGGTAGCTCTAATAGCCTGGAACTCACTATGTAGACCCTCACAGACAGATCTTGCCACTTCCCTCAACAGTCCCCACGCTGGCCACTTCTACTTCCTCTCCTGTCTCAAAGCTTTTTGTGCTATCCTTGTTATAACCATACTATTATTTGCCTCAGTGTTCCCAAAACCATTCCAACTACCTACGGCACATTTGTAAATAAACTGATAGAAGCCAGACCAGATCCACTAATCAATCTAAAAAAGGAGATCTGAGAACATCTACTTTTTAAAAAGGGTCTCAAGTAATACAGGCTGGACTCATCTGCCAATGTTGCCAAGAATTAAATAAACTCTGGGCCTTGTATATGGTAAACAAGTGCTCTGCTAACTGAGCTGCAAGCTCTACTTTCAAAAATCTCCCCTGATCCAGCAAAATAGCTCAACAACTAAAGCCACTTCTACACAAATCTGATGACCTGAGTTTGAACCCTAGAACCCACAGGAAAGAGGAAACACTCTTGAAGGTTATCTTCAGGCTTCCAACTCAAGTCCTGGTGTGCTCCCAGACACATACACACACAAATAAGCAAATCTAAAAATTTCCCCTGAGCCCATTCTGGTGGTATGTACCTATAATCCCAGCACTTGGGAGGGAGAGGCGGGAAGACAGAATGATGTTTGATGCCAGCCTAAGTTTACATACAGTGTGTTCTAGCCCAGTCAGAGATACATAGCAAATCATGTCTCAAAACAAAAACAAAAAAATTAAAAGCTCTTGTAATTATGCTAATGGCCAAATTTTGGGACCATGGATCAGTCTGTCTCTTAAGTAAAGCTGGGTTTTTTGTTGTTGTTGTTGTTGTTTTTGTTTTTTAAGAATGTAGAACTTACTCTAGAATAAAAAAGTATTAGGCACTTGCTTTTGGTTTCATATTATATCCTTGTTGACAACTATTCTAAGGTCTGAATTCCTGAACTCATACACACAAAGTATATTCACTGTTCAAAAGAGAATTTCAATCTTTTCTAAACCTGCAAAATTAAGCCTTAAGTAAACCTGTGATGCACAAGGCTAAATCTCAAATTTGCCCCCAAAAGACTTTATTTCAGATGAGAACCAAGCCCTCTGCCAATCCTGGGAGTGAACATGCACAGCCTTTACCTACTTTCATAAGATAAGGAAACAGGAGAAGCACCCACTTGAGAGAACAATGATGGGTGGCTAGATTGTGTTCTGTCAACTTTGAACAAGAAAACCTCCCCCTTCTCCCTGCTGCTCCCTTTAGAACAAGTTCACTGCAGCTGTTATAGAGGCGCAGAAGACTCAACAGGATTAGGATTCTAACACAGCCAAGAAAACAAGTGACTGGGGAACCGTGAATTTTAGATACTTCACAAGTTCACCTGGTCATATCTCTAACTTTAGGCCCAATGCCTACTTCGGATGCACTGACCCTTATGTATTTTTTTCTCTTTTGAAGTTGCAGCCGAGAACTATGTCTCAAAACTCGAGTTTTCTATTTAAAAGTCCTGCCCTCATCAGGCTTCCACCTTTCAAATACGCTCACCTCTACTTTTTTCTTTGCTAAAGAAAAGTACACTCTCGGTAGGAAAGACTATGACAGCTCCACGTCTGCAAAAGTCGGCGGCGCCGGCCTGAGCCAGGACCACCATGAGTGGGGACAATGGAGGGAGGAGGGAAGTACAAGACAGAAGGGGAAGCAGTCACTAGGGAAGGTCCTCCGCGAGTGGGAGCTTGGAAAAGTCTCGGGGGAGCCTGCCAGGCGGCAGGTGGGCCCGGCCGCCGCCCCTCAAAGGGCCACGTCGCGCGGGCGGGCCGCTGCCACCGGGCCCCGCGCGTAGGCCGGGCCGCGGGAGTGGAGCCCCCGGGCGCGGCAGCGGGGCGCAGGGCTGGACCTTGCCCACGTCCGCCGCGGCTCGGCTCTCTCCCAACTTGGGGCTCGAGGGGCCACAGGCCCCGGGAGCCTAGGCCAAGCACTAGCAGTTCGGCTCGACCTGCTGACCCACCCGCCACCGGCTCGGGCTACCAGCCGGTTCTCCGGGCGCCCCCCACGGACACCCGGCTGTGGGAAGAGCAGCCCCGGCTCTAGGTCTCGACTCAAGCGCCACACTCCTCTACCCTTCGCATTCCCCATGCCTTTTCATCCAAGCTCCCTCCAAGCCACAGAAAAGACCCCAGTCTGCCTGCGGGTGTTTACCGGGACTCGGGGCGGCGACGACTCCTCAGTCCCTCCGCTAAGATGGCAGCCGGTCCCGAGCCCCGACTACAGCGACTAAAGCCTAGTTTATACCTAGTGCGCAGGCGCGTCCTCTTAGGCGCAGTCCGGACTACAGGTCCCAGCAGGCCTTGCGCGCCAGCCTGATAGATCATTTTTCCTCACCTCCAGGTGAAGTGGACCTAGCCTTGCTCTCTACATCTTCAAGGCTTTTTTCTTCCTTCCTTTCTCCTTTCCTTTCTTCCTCCCTTCGTTCCTTCCTTTTAACCCCTTCTTCCCCGCCAGAACCTCTAAAGACTGTTACCAAACGCTAGCGAGTCTCAGAATCACTTGAACTGCTTTTAAAAACAGACTGCTAAACTCCATCACCAGTTTCTGACTCAGTAGATCTGGGATGGAGTAGGGGGTGTTTTATAATTTGCATCTTTAACAAAGTCTCTCATGATAATCCTGAAGCACTGTGCCGATTCTATCCTTCTGGAGTTACACTGATTGCGTTCAAATTCTCCTTTCTCCACCTTTTGACAGGGCATTCTTAGAAGGGTGACAGCTTGACTACGCCAACGTTGCATGAGTTCTAAAAACTGAAAAGCATACTTCTTAACATTTACAACAAAAATATGAGAAAAATGCCGTTAATTACCTTTTCTGATGCTTAAATTAAACTGCATGTAGGATTTCTTAACCCAGGCAAATCACATCTAAGACTATCCTTGAGCTCCTTCACGGAGTATGCTATTCGTGAGTTACATCTCAAGCCCTTCACGGAGGTGTTTGTGGAAATAATATGCTGTGCAGTAGTAATAACAGAGGCACTACTTAGCACTTGATAATTTGCAAACTTTGCTATTATTGTTTATCCTGATTCCCCCTTAAGGAAACCATCTAGAAAGTGACTTACACTTTTTGAAATATCTTTGAAACTATCATATTATGAATTATGTGCTGAGAGAGTTTATTAAACAGTAAAGATTCTGGGTTGGGAAGATGGTTCTGTGGGTAAAAGCTCTTGTCATGCAAGCACAAGGATGCTTGAATCCCAGCATTCGTGTAAAAGCTGGCACCGACCCACAGCACTGGCAGGCAGACATAGGAGCTCCCTGGTCAACCAGCCTAGACCACACAGCAAGCTCCAGGTTCAGTTAGAAGACAGAGACAAATAGGTTCAAGATTACCCAGGTAATCTTGAGAGTTCTAGAACAGCTGAGATTACATGGTGAAACCTTGGGTTTTTGAGGGTTTTGTTTGTTTGTTTGTTTTGTTTTGTTTTAGTTTTTCAAGATGGGGTTTCTCTGTGTAGCCCTGGCTGACCTGGAAATCACTCTGTAGACCAGGCTGTCCTCCAACTCAGAAATCCACCTGCCTCTGCCTCCCAAGTGCTGGGATTAAAGGCGTGCGCCACCACTGCCGAGCTTTTCTTTTCTTTTTTAAAGTATTTAAAAGCTCTTCTGCACTTCTAACCAATGTTTGCCCCATTAAAGCTTGAGATGTAACTCACGAATAGAGTATTCCTTAGCAATGATGAGGCCCAAGATTTTATCCCCAATATTGAGAGAGTGGTGTGCTCTAGGAGAATCTGGGTTGGGCTTTTTGTTTTGTTTGATTTTTGTTTTGGTTTGGTTGTTTTTGAACTAGCATCCCAGATGATTCTTGTCACCAGGCATACTATAAATGTATTCTATTACTTTGTACAGAAAACAACCAAATATAAAGGAAATTACTAATTGGCCCAAGATCACTAAGTCAGAAACCAAGGTTCCAAGCCGCGTCATCTAGTTCCAGATAGTCTTTACCTACAATTTGTCTTTATTTTGGGAATAAGTTCTCACTATATAACTCAAAATGGCCTCATGCTCAGGGTGCTTTGCTCTCAACCTTCCCAGTACTGAGAATACAAGCAGGAATTACCACATTAGCTTGCCTACTGGTTTTTTTTATTTCTATTTTATTTATTATTAGTAGTATGAAGTTCAGGGACAACTTCCATGAACTGGTTTTCTTCTCCCACTGTGGGGCCCAGATATCAAGCAGGGATGGAACCCAAGTAGTCAGATTTGTAGATTGGTTGGCCAGCCCCACAATTTAAAACTTCTATGATAGTAGGTAAATCTAAGGTGCTGGAAGTTAAAAAGCTACACTCCAAACTTCTCCCAAGAAAGTCTTTTTTAAAAAAATATTGTTCTGGGGATTTGATATAGGACTTGGATATACTATACATGTGTAATATCCCTGAGATGGTACCCAACCCCTAGAAGTTTAGAAAGCTCTAGGATGAGGCCAAGAATGGGCAAGTGATGCTGACGCCCAGGAATCACATTTTGTGACCCACTGAACTATATACTGCCTTAGCCTTCTGCTGGTGTCAATAGGGGGAATTAGCTCTGACCTGTGAAGCAGGAACTAGAAAGAATTAACAGTGTGGATTTCAGAGAAATATGGATTTTAAAATCCTGTCTTTCTCCCAACAACTTGCTGTTACCGAACCCATGTCTAACTGCTTGCTCTTTTCTAGAGAAAGGAGACTGGATGGAAAGGAAACCACTTTTATTCAGAGACCGACATCCTGAGGAGATGGAGCCTATTACCTCAGAGTCTCATCTCAGGAAACTTGAGGTCACAAAGTGTGTGTGTGTCTGTGTGTGTTTGTGTGTCTGGGTTGGGGGGGTGCCAGAGGGCAGAGGGAGATGCTAAGTATCTTCTTCATCACTATTTTCTGAGACAGAGCTGCTTACTAAGCCAGGAGCTCACCAATTCAGCTAGACTGGCTGACCAGCACACCCCGGGATCCTCCTCTCTCCACCTTTCCAGTACTGGGATTACAGGTATGTGCCACCAAGCCCAGCTTTTTACATGGGTGCTGGTAATCATAGCTTTATGTATGTGCAGTAAGCACTCTACCTACTAAAGCAATCTCTCCAGCCCAATGAAGGGCTTTTATAAGAAAGGAAACAATTGGAAGGTATGCAGGTGGTAATAGGCAAGCCTTCTAGAACAAGTAACAAACATACTACTTCTCTACAAGCTAAATATCATAGCAACTTATATGCTTTGTGTTATCTGATGCCTGGAATCAAAAATCATGGACTGGCTGTACTCACTCTAATATTACATGAAGGTCAAGGTTCTCTAAATCTAAACTAAGATTATTTAACAAGTATCACCTTAATCATCTTAGTAGAAATTTTTCTTGAGAATCTAGAGTGAGAATTTAGAATTCCCAGCAATGGGAGGGAAATTAAAAGCAACCCAGCCAAGGGAAACACCCAAGTGAGCAGCCTAGGTTACATTGCTTTCAAAGTCTCACAGTCATCTGAGCCTCAACAACCAAATCATCATAAGAGAATAGTAGTCGATCCTGTAACAGAGATGTGAGGCTCAGCCTGGCCCTGGCCACCCTCACAAGCGAGGCTAGCCCATCTAGCCCCAAAAAGCCAACCAGAGAATGTAATCTCGACAAGCAAACAAGGGAGATTTCCTGCAATATGAACATGATAAGAAGAAGAACAATGGAGAGGTCCAGTGAGCCCCTCGAGTCCAACTTTAGGGTTCTGTCATGAAGCTTAGGTTGAAATGGAGGGCAATGAACATACATAAGTAAGCAGTCATGGTTAAGTGAGGACTTGCTCACAGTCATTGTCTAGGCTTCAGTCTCTCTTGAAAGGTAGTCTGGTAAGTTATCAGAAGTATGTGAAATATTCGTGGGAGACAAGTTCTCCTCTGCCTGGCTCCGGTGCCCTGGCCTTTCCCTACACCAGAATGAGGCTCCTGGAAAGATTCTAATTTCTTGGGTTCCCTTGTCCAATAGCTGAAGGGAGGCATACAAGTATCTCTTTGGATGTATTCTTTCCTGCCAGGATGTTTACAAGCCCACCTTCCAGGATCTGGTGAGGATTCAGGCAGATCCAAAATAGGTACTTGGTTATTCTCCAAGAAGCCGTGTTGGTCAAGGCAGCAAATCACAGCCAGGCCATTTCCTCATTCTTTCATGATCTGTGGTTCTGGCTCTCAGGTTCCTTGACTCAGAACTCACCCCAATCTTGGCTTGCCTGAAAAATTAAAATACAGAAACAGTGGTTAATAAAACCTCAAACCACTTTCATTTTTTTGTCTGCCTAGGACACCAGGAAAGAACCAGCCCTTGCTACAGCAAAGGCTCGACATCTGAAGGAGCTGGCTACAGGCATGGGAAGGGGATGCCCAGATGGGCATGGGGCTACGTGCCTGTTATAACTGAACTTTGAAGTCAGAAGCAGGAGGGTGAAGAGCTTAAGGTCGTGAGTTTGAGGAAATGAGGAGAATAAGACCCTGTCTGAAAGAACCTAAGAGGGACAAGAGGAAAGAGGGTAGGGAGGGCGGGAAAAGGAGGAAGGAGGAGGAGGGGAAGAGGAAGAGGACAAGAAGAAAAGGAGAAGGAGTAAGAGGAAGAAGAGGGGGAAGAAGAGGAGGAAGAAGAGGAGGAGGAGGAAGGAGGAGGAAGGGGAAGAGGAAGAAGAGGACAAAGAGGAGAAAGGGAGAGAAGGAAGCCCCTTTCAGATCTGAAAGGAGTTCAGAAAGACACTCCACTGGCCTACTTGCCACCTGTCCCCTACTGGCTTTCCCTACAAAACACTTAGTCATGCTGCTGTCCCTAGCTTGCCTGGATTTGCTCCACTTTCAATTGCCACAGGCAGGGAAGGCTTGAAAGCTGTGTTAATGGAGAGAGACACTCAACAAGCCTCCTGAGAGCCTGAGATCTGGATCCAGAGACCACTTAAGACCTAAGGCCGGGGAGCTGATGACAGAGCTCAGTTGGTAGAGTGCTTGCCTAGCCTGCCATGTAGCCCTGGGGTTCATCCTTAGCACCACATAGACCATGTGTAGTGTGGTGCATGCCTGTCTGTAATCCCTGCAGTGGGGATCAGGAGTGGGGATCCCTGCAGGTAGAAACAGGAGGATCAGTTTAAAGCCACACTTGGCTACTCCATAAGGAGTTTGAGGCCAGCCTGAGGTACAGTAGACCTTGTCTCCAAAAATAAGGTGGTGGGGGGCAGAGAGATGGTTCAGTGAGCAAAGGGCTTTCTACAGTTTCTAAACACCTAAAATCAATCCCTAGGACCCACGTCAAAGAAAGAGAGAATGGACTCATTCAAGTTGTCTTACTTCCACATACTCAGCACATGTTGGTGTATAAGCACCTACACACACATACACACACACACACACACACACGAAATAAAATACTGAAAACCAACCTTTTGCTCAGCCTGGTGGCATATACCTATAAATCCCAGCACCAGAGAGGTGGAGCTAGCAGAATCATGAGTTTAAAGCCATCCTCATACTGAGCTCCAGGGTAGCCTAGGCTACATGGGACCCAGGAGTGTGTGGAAGGGGACACCTACAGCTATAGTACATCACTTCCTTTATTTGAGGTTGTTTCCTCATCTGAAGAATGAGTTACACGGATTCTGTCTCGGCTCCTGAGTCAGGAGAAAAGACGAGGAAAACTGTAAGACATGAAAGAACAGTGAAGAGCTTGACAGACGGGCTGAAGTCTCTCGCCAGCTGGGAGGTCAGCACGATTAACAATTACTAAGAAGGCTGCCAGCATAAAGATGTTTCTTTCATTGACAGACATTTATTGTTAAAATAGCAATGAACTAGGCTTCTGGCATGAATGGATATGACCTTGGAAAGGTCCTGGTTCCTCTCTCCCAGACACTTCCCGACAATTGCAAACAAGACTATTCCCTTTGTTTGCAATAAATATCCTCTAACCTGCATCCTTGGGATCTAGACTCTTATCATTGGCAACCCTGTCAGACGGGCTCAGGAACCACACTGGCGTCTCACTAAGGTCTTTAGGAACACTTTGAAGATGATAGTTTCAAAAGCCTCCAAAATGGTACTATAAAGACCACTCCATCTTTGAGAAGACCAATCCCACACTCTCCCCAAGTATCTTTGTTTATTTTTCTCGAGCATCTTCTTCTTTGGAACCCTCGTGTCTAAAACCTGTATTAAAGCTGGTTATAAATGGATCAGCAAGTAACTGCTCAAAAGCCTGGGGATCTGAGTCTAATACCCGAAACCCCCACAGTGGAAGGAGAGAACTGACCCATGAACATTACTGACCACCATTCTCACGAACCACACACACACACACACATACACACACACACACACACACACACACACACACACACACAGAGAGAGAGAGAGAGAGAGAGAGAGAGAGAACAAATACATAAGATTTTAAAGCCATAAGCAGCTCTCTCTGCTCTTCCAGAGGACCAAAGTCCAGTTCCAAACACACAATCAGGCTGCACACAGCCAGCTGTAACTCCAAATCTAGGGGATCTAACACACTCTCCTGGTCTCCACGGGTCACTGCACACACTTGGCATACACACACACACACACAAATACACAGAAATAAATTAAATAATTTTAAAACTATGCCTGCAGGACATGATGGCACCCGCCTTTAATCTCAGCAATTGAGAGGCAAGTCCAAGGCCAACCTAGTCCACATAGTGAGTTCCAGGCCAACCAGGGTTACATAGTAAAACCCTGTCTCAAAACAAACAAATAAAACCTCATATGTAAAATGCTTATTTGCTGACTCAAGTAAATCTTTAATCTTCAAAAGTTTAGTTCAGAATTTTGTTTCTCGGTTACTATAAGAGTTTCAAGTGTGGAGATGTTGCTCAGTGGTTAGGGAACTTGCTCTTACAGAAGACCAGCACCCACAAAGTAGCTTACAACCATCTTTTAACTCCAGTTCCAAGGGCTCCAACATCTTCTCTGGCTTCTGCATGGTGTATATATATGCAGGCAAAACATTCATACACATAAAATAAAAACAAATAAAATATAGAATTTTTAGTGCAAAAATATCTAACATAAATAATACTTTGGTTAATCTACTGCTTTTATTTAGAGCACATACATAGTAAATACTTGGAATAAAACATTTAAATATAGCCAGGCAGTGGTGATGCATGCCTTTAATCCCAGCACTTGGGAGGCAGAGGCAGGTGGATTTCTGAGTTCGAGGCCAACCTGGTCTACAGAGTGAGTTCCAGGACAGCCAAGGCTATACAGCGAAACCCTGTCTTGAAAGACCAAAAATAAATAAATAAATAAATAAATAAATAAATAGAATGACTAGTTTAATTTGAATTTCAGATAAGAAGCACAGATATTCACACCTAGTTTGAGTAAGGCCATGAGTTCAATCTCAGAAGCTCCCTCCTAAAAAAGAATAACAAATAAACAAAGAAAATAAATAATATTTTAGTATTATATTTTTACAGCCAAAATTGCATGAGACTGGCCTGTGCTAATTTTTTCATTATCTAAGATTCAAAAATATTTTTTTTAATTCAAAAAATGTTGAGACTACGTAACTCTGGCTGCCTTGGAACTCACTCTGTAGACCAGGCTGGCCTTGAACTCATAGAGATCCACCTGCCTCTGCCACCCAAGTGCTGGGATTAGAGGTGTATGTCACCACACCTGGCTAAAATTCAAAAACTTTAAATATTTTTAAATCTCTTTTATTTTTGTTTTAAAATGTAAAAATACATTTATTTATCTATCTATTTATTTGTTGTCTGTGCCAAGACATGCTGTGTGTAGAGGGCGGAGGGCACCTTGTAGGGGTTGGCTCTCTTTTCCCACCACGTGGGACCCAGGGGTCAGTCAGGCTTGGTGACAAGTGCCTTCACTGGATGAGTCCACTCTCTGGCCACAACTGATCTGTAGTTAGCATAGGAAGTTCTGCGCTTCCTTGTGGCATGTACATATCACAATACTCCCTTCTTATTCACTTCTCTGGTGTCCTCCCTCATGCCCCTTCACCAAAAATTCAAATTTAACTGGGCATCTTATATGGCATTTGGCAACTTTGCTTCCAACTACTAATCATGGGTAGTACATGCAAGTGCTCCTAAAGACCAAGTGGATAAAATAAAAAATTTCCATGTTGCTGACCCAAGGCAAGTGAGGCTCTTTTGGTTTGGCCCATTGGCCCTAGTACAGGAGCTCAGTCTAAAGCAGTGGTTGCCTATGTGCTTGTCTCTTTAACATAATAAGCAAAGCCAAATGCCGAATACAGTTAATGATGGGCTTGCTAAACTGCTTAGAGGTAGAGTGACCTCTACAGCTTTGTAGAAATTGTCGTCAACAACAACAAAATTTGGGATGAATGAGTAGAGACAAGGAGGGGTCAATCAACAAATGTGTGACAGAGCAAACAGCAATCAGTTAATAATTACAGAACCTAAGTGGTAGACAGGTGGGTATTTGCTGGTCAGTTCTTCCACTGTATACAGCTCTGTTTAAACATTTTCACAATAAAATGTTGTGTTTAGGAATCCTGGCATCAGAATTCCCACCAGTTCTCTCTTTTCTTGCTTTCAAATCTAATGTTGTCCTAAGCCCATGAAAACCTGCAGCAACTCACTTTTGTTTTTGTTTTTGTTTTTCGAGACAGGGTTTCTCTGCATAGCCCTAGCTGTCCTGGAACTCACTCTGTAGACCAGGCTGGCCTCAAACTCAGAAATCCGCCTGCTCTGCCTCCCGAGTGCTGGGATTAAAGGTGTGCGCCACCTGTGTACACTGCGGACTACAGTACTTTCTTTCCCTAGAGTG
>JADRCH010000205.1:767192-790618 GCA_019843965.1 Rhynchomys soricoides | reverse complement strand
GCCACCTGTGTACACTGCGGACTACAGTACTTTCTTTCCCTAGAGTGCTCACAGGAGATGTCTGTCCTAAACCAGAATCTGCAGTTCAAAAGGAAGAGGAGGAGGAAAAGGCAGCAGCAACGGCAATAACAACAAAAAAAAGTAGACTAAAGTCACACCTAAAAATTCTTCAGGCAAAGATAGAATCAAGCAACAAGTATCCAGGTCACTTTACGTAAGCTGGGAAGGTGTCAGACAGAAACACTCCCTGGAATCTCAGAAGTCATCCTGATTCACACAGACTTCTCTGAGGGTGGCACAGCGCCCTATGAGAAATATGCAAACAATGAGACTTTCTGCTCAGTCCTGACGAATTCTCTAGCCTTGGATGGAGAAGAGACAGGTCCCACAAGGTCAACTGGTCTAGTCAGCTGCATTTGGGCTGTTTCTTCACCTGCGAAGCAGTACTGGTGGTAGTGTCTTACTTACCTCTCAGGCTCATGGCAAAATGAATGGAGAGGCACTGCCCAAGGCAGGGTCAAGGATGCAATAAAAATGCTTGATTCTGCAGATGCAGCAGCTGTGTCTCTGAGCAGCCAGGTGGCTAATGAGTAGGACTCAGATCTGGCCAGCCCGATTCCAGGGTCATCTCACTTTACCCAGATAAGCCAGTGTCTTTTTTTCCCCCCCTTAAAGACAGGGTTCCTCTGTGTAGACCTGGCTGTCCTGAAACTCACTCTGAAGACCAGGCTACTCAAATTCACAGAGATCTGCCTGCCTCTACCTCCTCAGTGCTAGGATTAAAGGCATGCACCACCCACCACTGCCTAGCTTCAGCCACAGTCCTATAAGGAGCTGTATAGGGCTAGAGAGATGGCTCAGTGGTTACAAATGGCTGCTCTTTCAGAGTTTCTAAGTTCAATTTCCAGCAACCACATAGTGGTTCACAACCATCTTTAATGGGATCTGATGACATCTTCTTGTGTGTCTGAAGACAGAGTCAGTGTAAATAACATACATAAAATAAATAAATCTTTTTAAAAAAGTGTACAATGATGGATATGCACAAGAAAATTTTACATTGTGCCATAAATGAACATATAGAATCTTGACTGCTGGGGATGTAGCTCATTGACAGAACACATACTTAGGATGCTCGAGGTCCTAAATTTAATCCCCACCACACAAAGAAATATATATATATTTGCACATACAACTTTCTATTGCAAATGCCTTCCTTATTTTCTCAGATGAAGAGGTGAGATGAGAGCCATACCCAAGCTTTACAAATATACAGCTTAGGGCTGGAGAGGTGGCTCAGCAGTTAAGAGCACTGGCTGCTTGCTCTTCCAAAGGTCCTGAGTTCAATTCCCAGCAACTATATGGTGGCTCACAACCATCTGTAATGGGATTTGGTGCCCTCTTCTGGTGTCTGAAGACAGCGACAGTGTACTCATATAAATAAAATAAATAAATCTTAAAAAACCAAACAAACAAACATACATACATACATACATACATACAGCTTAGACTGAGCCCAGAGCATTTCTAGCTCTGTTCTAACTATCCCTAGGCTTAGGCCTGGAAGCTTCTAGCCTCCCTACAATTTAACCTAGGCCTAAAATGTTTCAGCCTCTGAGACTTACTGCTGAATAAGCTCACCCTTTCTAGTTTTTTTTGTTTTGTTTTGTTTTTGTTTTTGTTTTTTTTTTTGCTTTGTTTTGTTTTTTCAAGACAAGGTTTCTCTGTGTAGCCCTGGCTGTCCTGGAACTCACTCTATAGACCAGGCTGGCCTTGAACTCAGAAATCAGCCTGCCTCTGCCTCCCAAGTGCTGGGATTAAAGGCGTGCGCCACCACTGCCCCGCTCTAGTTTTTTCACAACTCAGCTGTTCTGGCACAAATTCTTCTCCAAGCTGACTGATTCAAACTGGCTTTCCTTGGTTTCTCACTAAATTGCTCTGCTTGGCCTCCAACTAACTACGGCAATTAGTTCTAATCTTCTGACTTCTTATTCTCTGGGTTTAACTGCCTCAGCTGACCTGCACTGCACAAACCGTATAAACTTGTGGGGCAGTGGTCTGTGGCAGGCAGTCTGGCATCCGGTTGAGCACAGACTGAAAACTCTGGGAGACCTGGCAGAGTAATTCGCAAGGAACCAGAAAACGATTTTGCCAAAGCTCCCGGAAGGCTCTTGTCAAACCGCTACAACCTCCACAGCCCCCTGTAGAGAGGTCTGTCATGTGAGATTTGTCATGTAGGTGCAACACCAAGCCCTTCCATATGCAGATAAGGTGCCCTTAAACTCTCAGACCAAGCCAATGGGAAGTACCTGTTGTCACACCCCTGACCCATCCCAAAAAATATGTTAGACCATCCCAACCTGTGTAGGAGAGATCCCCATCCAGAAGGAATAAAGGTGTGAAAACTACTCTGTCGTCTGAGAGCTTCTATCATAAGAGCTGTAACACTGCTGCTTGGGAAGAGGTCTGTTCTCCTGAACTCCACCAGAAGCTTCCTGCACTCCTCACCAGCTAGTCAGCCTCTCGTGGGCTCAGCCCAGGCCCAACTTAGTGCAGGGTGGTGGGTGTGGCATCTCGGAGCAACTGAGGCAGCTCGCACTCTCCCTTTTGCCTGAACCCTCGCATTTGGCCAGGCCAGAGATCCCTGAGGAAAGCTCCCAGCATGAAGGCCCACACAAACTGAACAGAACTCACAGATGAACTCAAACTGAATTCAACCACACTGCACGAACTGTACTGACTGAATTGATCCAACAATCTGCACCGCTCTTAAATAGCCTCTCTCTCCTGTGCTGTTCTGAGAGTTGGACATATCTTATCTCTGATTCATTCTGTCAAATCTTTCTCTGATTCATCACTTTGTCTGCCCCTCAATTAGATGTCACGTTTCAAACATGGGTGCTTCCTTCTACAAACTAACTTCCCCTTCATTGGTCCAGACAGATCACACAGACCTAGAAGGTCTTTGGGTGTGATTCCTTTGTCAGAGCAGCCATGTTGCTGGATTAAAATTCCTCTATATTCCATGATAACATTTTTAATGATAAAGCCAGTGATGGTGGCACATGCCTGTAATCCCAGCACTTGAGAGGTAGAGAAATCAGTTCAAGACCAGTCTCAACTCTATGAAATCATACCTCAAAATTACAAATCTTTTGGACTAGGTATATAGCTCAGTTGACAGTATACTTGCCTAACATGCACAAAGCATTGGCTTCAATACCTAGCTCCACATAAATTACATGAGATAGTGCATTTCTATAATTTCAGCACTCTGGAAGGGAAGTAGAAGGATTAGAAGCTTTTGGTTATTCTAGGCTACATTTAGTGAGTTCAGAAGTCAGCCTGGGCTACCTGAGATCCTATCTCAAAAAATAAAAAAAAAAAATGTAAAAAGACGGTGAATTATTCACTTGAAATTATTAATTTTATATTATATGAATTTTACTTTAATTAATTAAAACACGTTTAAGGGTTGGGGCTGTGATTTGTGTTAGAGCACTGGTCTAGTATGGGCAAATCCTGGGTTCAGTCAGACCCAGGAGCACAATAAGTAAGGCTGGGGAAATAGCTCAGTTGGTAAAGTGGGTTTTCATGCAAATATGAGGACCTGAGTTCATATTCCAGCACCCACATAAAAAGTCACACTTGGTCTCAGGCTCCCCTGTAATCCCAGTGTTTTGAGGGGAGAGACAGGAGAACTGCTGGGGCTTACAGGCCACCAGAATCTCTTCAGGGACAGTGAGCAGTCCTATCTCAAATATATAAAACAGAAACTGAGAGCAGAACACTCAGGGTCCTCCTCTGGCCTCCGAAAGTACACAGATGTACATGCCCACACACACATACATACACAAACACCACACTCCACACATACAAGGAGGATAACATTCCTGACACTGACTTCTTATCTCCACATTCACACATACATATGTGCACACCCACAGGAATCAGGCATGTGTGTGCTCAGCACACACACAGATAGATGATAGATGATAGATAGATAGATCAGTCACCATTAAAAAATGAATGATAGGTGGGGCTAGAAATATGACTCAGCAGCTAATAGCACTGTCTGTTCTTCCTGTCTAATGGGGTTCAATTCCCAGTACTCACGTGACGGCTCACATCTATCTGTAACTCCAGTCTCAGGGGCTCTGAAGTTCTCTGATGGCCTCTGTATGTACTATGAATGCATGAGGTGCACAGACATACATGTAAGCGAAACATCATACACTTAAAATTAAAAGAAAATGATAGGCTACAGTTTTTTACAAAACTGTATGGTAAAGAACTATAGTCAGAACACACAAAAGACCCTTAAGCTCTATGACAATAATACAGATGACCCAATTAAAAATATGTTAAAGATTCTAAAAGACAATTCACCAAAAGAGATGCAAAGATGGCTAGTAAACACATGAGGAGGAGCCAACATCCTTAGTCATAAGTTAAACACAAATGAAAATTACTTATGGGAATGCCATTTTACACCCATCAGAATGGCTATCACAAAACCCAAAACAAACAAAACCCAGACCAGACAATAACAAGACTGTGGGAAAAGCAAAAATCTCAGATGTTGCTAAGGAATGTAAACATGGTCAAAAGTGAGAGCTGACCCGGAGGATTACACAAAATCTGTATACACAAATCATTTGAATTGTATGCTTATTATTTGTTCAGTGTCCAGTGTATAAGTTATAAATTGACAGAGTTAAAGCAATGAGGAAGAAAGGGTTTTGCCAATATTTTGAATTTTATTTTGGAGGAGGGTTTTACAAGCTGCCATGTTACTGCCTTAAAACACTAAATAGGGTAATAGGGTATGATGACACTGCCCACAGCCTTGGACACAGGCTGGAGGATTGCCAGAAGCTTGAAGCCGACCGACACACAATGAGACCCTGCCTCAAAACACCAACCCAACCAAACAAATAAACAACAAAAAGTCCCGACTATATAACTCAAAATAAGCTCAAAATCAAACAAATGGGATCATACCCAATAGAGGTGTTATTTGGGTAAAACATTCACATGCATACAACAAAAATAAAATCTTAAAAATAGGTTAAACTTTAATTGGAATTCTGATGGGGATATTCAAACTGTCTAGTGCCTGTGTGGGATCTCAGGAGCTATTAGTGCGATTGTGAACCCTCCCATGTGATGGTTTATGTTGATTTTCAGATTGAAAGGATTGAGAATCATTTAGAAGACCAACTTCTGAGTGTGTCTGTGAGAGAATTTCTAGACTGAGTTAAGTGGGGTGACCCGCCCCACATGTGGGCAGTACCATTCCAAGTGATTTTATTTTGAGAGTTTATTTTTATTTTTGTGTATGAGTCCTTGTCTGGGTGTACATCTGTGAGCCACGCACATGCCTGGTACCCACAGAGACCATTAGACAACATCAGATCCCCTGGGACAAGAGTTACAAGCAGTAGTGACAGACATGTGGGTGCTGGGAATTGAACCCAGGTCCTTTGCAAAAGCAACCAGTCTTCTTAACCTCCATCTCTCCAGGCTTCAATATGTTTTTTTTGTTTGTTTGTTTGTTTTGTTTGTTTGGTTGGTTGGTTTTTTGAGACAGGGTTTCTCTGTGTAGCCCTGGCTGTCCTGGAACTCACTCTGTAGACCAGGCTCGAACTCAGAAATCTGCCTGCCTCTGCCTCCCAAGTGCTGGGATTAAAGGCATGTGCCACCACTGCCCAGCCCCAGTATGTTTTTATCTCACATATATCTGGAGGTTTATCTTCCATGTGTTTGCTTAATTTTTGGCCATATATAATATAGTCACAATCACTGCTTTAATGTTCTTGTCTGCTGATTCTAACCCCTAGTTCTGGGTTGGTTTCAATTAATTTTCATTATTGTTTTCTGCTACATATTATTACAGAAAAGCACTTAGGTATAAAAACCTAGTGCTCCTTAAAAGAAACGAGAAAGCAAACCCACAAAGAAAAATTGACTTATTTGTAATTTAGTCAAAATGGAAAGAGAGAGAGAGCAATTCCTACTTGCACTCCATCATGTAGCAGCAGTACAATGTTATTAAAGATGATATAGTGTAAGTTTATAGGTAAGGTGTAGCAAAGCAAATGCATATAGTGATTTGTCAAAGCTGATTAAAATCTGAGATGAAACACAGTTGAGTGGTGGAACATGGACCAAGCATACACACACGGCCCTGGGTTCAATTCTTAACAATACATACACATCCAAAAGTATATATCACATAGTAAGTTCTGGGCCAACCAAGGCTACATAATGAGACTTTCTCTCAAAAAAGTGCCTATTTTATATTCTCTCTCTCTCTCTCTCTCTCTCTCTCTCTCTCTGTGTGTGTGTGCGCTTGTGTGTATGTGTCCATGGGCTTGTGTACTATGGCATATGCGTAGAGGTCAGAGGACAGACAAACTTTAGGAGTGTTCTCTTCTTCTACCATGTAGGAGCTGGGGATTAAGCAGAGGTTTTTCAGACTTGGCAGCATGCATCTTGACCCACTGAGCCATCTTACCAGCCCTAACATTTTTTAAGAATGCAACTTTGTGCCAGGCATAGCTGGACATTACTGTAACTCCAGTAATCCGGAGGTGTAGTGAGAATTCTGGAATTCTTGTTTCTTTAAAAAACACAAAAATATTTTAAGAATATGTTTTTGTTTTAATCCCAGGTGTGGGATATGGAGCTGCTTCAGATTGTCCCCAGAAGCTGACTATGGTTTGCCTCATGCTCTGGCAGGGGTATACTTTTGCCAGGTACAGATAGGTCTAGTGATTGTGTGACGTTTGGAATTCTGGGGACTTTCAGAGGGTATATAAATGCTAGGGCCCTGAGAAGCAGAGTGGGTTGTTGGTTGGTCGTTGTTGGTTCACAATTTGTTAAGTAGTCATGAGCAAAGAAGAAACAAAATGAAAAAAATTAAAAATCCTGATGGCAAAGATTAAACTTGCCCCAAGGAACTTGATGCCTTGTCTGAATCAGAGTTTCTATTCCTGCACAAACATCATGACCAAGAAGCAAGTTGGGAAGGAAAGGGTCTATTCAGCTTACACTTCCACGTTGTTGTTCATCTCCAAAGGAAGTCAGGACTGGAACTCAAGCAGGTCAGGAAGCAGGAGTTGATGCAGAGGCCATGGGGGGATGTAATTTACTGGCTCGCTTGCTTCCCCTGGCTTGCTCAGTTTGCTTTCTTATAGGACTCAAGACTACCAGCCCACAGATGGCACCACCCACAAGGGGCCCTCCCCCCTTGATCACTAATTGAGAAAATGCCTTACAGCTGGATCTCATGGAGGCATTTTCTCAAATGAAACTCCTTTCTCTGTGATAACTCCAGCCTGTGTCAAGTTGATACACAAAACCAGCCAGTATATACCCCTAAACAGCAGAAAGTAGTCTGACTTTATTAAGGGATCTCTTTCCCTTAACTCTTTTTTCTCTCTCTTATCTAGAGTTAGGGGGTTGAAAGGGTGGAAGAAAAAAGGTGAAGAAAGGTGAACGAAAGAAGAACCCACAAAGTAGCAAAGAACAGCTACAAGGAAGCATAGACAGAATCATCAGGAGTTTGAGGCCAGCATGGATTACATGGCAAATCCAGGCCAGTCAGGGTTACATAGTAAGAAAACCTCAAAACCAAACAGGACAACAAAAATACTGCACTGAAAAATGAGTACTTCTTACAGTCATTTTATGAGTTTGGTCATAGATGAATGAAAAAAAGAAATAAAAATGGAAAGGTCTTGGCTGCTTCTGGGTGTGGTGGAAGAGAAGCTACTGTGGGTAAGAGAGAGCATAGCCAGAGGCAGAGACATCTGGGAGAATCCAGACTGAGCCAGACCAGGTGAGGAGAGGGGAGAGGAGAGGAACCATCGATCAAGAGGGCAGCCTGGACCAACGGACTGTCCACGAGTAAAGGGTAGACCAAAAAAGGCCAAGTAATCAAAATGTTTGATAATATACAGCAGGGGGGAAGTGGCCCAGACCCCGGACTGAAGAAGTTTAGGATTGGGGGTGGGGTATGCCAGCCATACCTGTAACAGGTGGGGACTGAGGGATGCTGGGAGAACCTGGCATCCTCTTTGATATGTTATTGGATGTCTCAGTTAGCCATTTGTTCTGGGTTTGAGACATAACTACTATTATTATTATTATTATTATTATTATTATTATTATCATTATTATTATTATTAGGTGAGACAGGGTCTCACTGTGTAGCCCTGTCTGTCCTGGAACTCACTCTGTAGACCAGGCTGGCCTCGAACTCAGAGATTTACATGCCTCTGCCTCCTAAGATTAAAAGCATGGGCCACCACCATGGATAATTTTTTTTTTTTTTTGAAACTTGGTCTCACTATGGAGCTCTGACTGACCTGGAAATTATCATGTAGACCATGCTAGCCTTGAAGTCACAGAAATCTGCCTGCCTCAGCCTGCTAAGTATTAGGATTAAAGGTGAGCACCACCACACCAAGCCATGAATTCTTTAGAAATGGGTGAAGGAGCTAGGGGGATGGCCCAGTGAACAACTTGCACTGGATTTCTGGAACCCATATTGAGGTAGGAGGAGAGAACTGACTCCGTGAAGTTGTCCTTACACGTGCACACATGCACACACACTGATGATGATGATGATGACGATGATGATGATGATGATGATGATGATGATGATGATGATGATGACAATGTTACAATGGGATTAGATCTATGGTTGGAAAGATTCAGAATAGCTATTTTAGAATTTTGCAGAAAGTTTGGCAACTGACCAAACTGCGCAGTTTCTTTCATTGTGTTTAGCACTTAAGGAAAATAATTATGATTGACAGCATTATGTTAGGACCATCATCTTTTTTTTCTCTCAGAAAGACACTCAATTTTTTTTTTCAGCCTAAAGAATGACAAGATTTGTCAATAGTAGATGACATTTATCCACAAACCCCTAGCTATTTTTGTCACTGAAGGATAAACAGGTTTTCCAAATATGGCGGAATGTACTTGCTCACAGACATAGGCAAGACTTCAGATGTATGACATTCCAGTGAGTGTGTCCTTCGTGAGGATGGGGCTGGATAAACTCAGTGGCAGAGAGCTCCCCTGACATGCGGGAAGCCTTGGGTTCAATCCCAAGCAAGAAAGCAAGAAGTCGTTAGGGGCATTTTTTGGAGCACACAGAGTTAGGACATATCTAGTTTTCTCTGCTTACAGAACACAATCATGCATGACAGCTGAAGCCTGTAACCCCAGCTGATGCGGGAGGAGGCTCTCCACAGGCCTGAAGTCTGCTTAGGAGGTCTAGCCCAACCCAAAATGGCTGAAGAAGATTTTGCCTTGAAACAAACAAACAAATAAACATTGTAGCTGTAATCAATTAGAAACACAAACAAACACAAGGCTAGTGTGTTGGTTAATTCTACGTCAACTTGACCAAGCTAGGGTTATCTGAGAGGAGGGAACCTCAATTGAGAGAATGCCCCATAAGATTGGACTGTAGGCAAGCCTGTTGCACATTTTCTTTTTCTTTCTTTCTTTCTTTCTTTCCTTTTTTCTTTTTTTTTTTTTTTAAAGATTTATCTATTAATTTTATGTATGTGAGTACACTGTCACTGTCTTCCAAGATATCAGAAGAGGGCATTGGATTCCCATCGTAGATGGCTGTGAGCCACCATGCGGTTGCTGGGAATTGAACTTAGGACCTCTGGAAGAGCAGTCAGGCTCTTAACCGATGAGCCATTTCTCCAGCCTCACATTTTCTTAATTAGTGATTGATGTGGGAGGGCCCAGCCTATTGTGGATGGGGTCACTCCTGGGCTAATGGTTCTGGGTTCTATAAGAAAGCAGGCTGAGCAAGCCATGATGAGCAAGCCGGTAAGCAGCTCCCCTCCATGGCCTCTGCATCAGCTCCTGCTCCAGGTTCCTTCCCATCTTGAACTCCTGTCCTGACCTCTTCCATGATGACCAGCGATGTGGAAGCGCAAGCCGAATACACCCTTTCCTCTCCAGTTTGCTTTTGGCCATGGCATTTCATCACAGCAACTGTAACTCTGAGGCAGGGAGGAAAGGTTATCATCATCAACAATTCTAGTTTAGAGGGTGTCGGCTTGGTGAAGGGTTCTCTCAAGCTTTACATGTTAGAAGGCTTCTATAATTCAAGAGGGCCATAAAGACATTTTCCATATAAAGAAGTCAGCCGCAGTAGCATCATGGGTTCTTTAAATATTACCTCAGCTTCGACTCCTGAAGTAAAATTTGGAATCTTTGCTCAGTAGGATAGTAACTGACACTGACAAACATCCAAACTTTAGATCTTTTACAAATTTAGGGAGCAGTACCTTTGATGTCAGACTCCTTCTCCGACATAGAACAGATGCAGACACATTTCACGTGTTCAGAAATAACACACTGGTGGTAAGCGTTTTTGTTTTCCGAGACAGGGTTTCACTGTAGCCCAGCTGGCCTCAAACTCTCTATGTAGCCAAGAATGGCCTTGAAC
Organism: Rhynchomys soricoides; assembly: GCA_019843965.1. Classification (NCBI taxonomy): domain Eukaryota; kingdom Metazoa; phylum Chordata; class Mammalia; order Rodentia; family Muridae; genus Rhynchomys; species Rhynchomys soricoides. The sequence continues at coordinate 780,126 of JADRCH010000205.1, read as the reverse complement.
TTATCACTTTCCTGCTTCTGCCTCCCAAGAGCTGGGAGCACAGGCCTGTGCCATCACTCCCAGCATAAAAGGCAAGTTTTGTTTTGTTTTGTTTTTTTATCTGAATGGTCCTGGTTGTACGCCAGAAATGTTTTAAAAAACTTCACTGGCCATTTTCTGTGTCAAAGGCCTAGATATAATGCAGATACACTGAATAAGAGTGAGCACCGATTGGCCACTTTGTAGGTATTAAACACATGCCTTTAACTCTTCAATAACATTTAGATAAGGTTTAGACAAACGGCTTTACACATTACAGATACACAGCATTTTAAATGTACTAAAATCACCTAAGGGGCCAGCAAGATGAAGATGACTTAATAGATTAATTCGATTACCTGATTTTGATCCCAGGGACCTACAGGGTGCAAGGAGAAAACCAACTCTCACAAGTTGTTCTCTGACCCCAATTATGCACGTATGTTCTCTCTCTCTCTCTCTCTCTCTCTCTCTCTCTCTCTCTCTCTCTCTGTGTGCTTATACAAGCACTAGCACCTGCGGTATGTGTGCATACCAGATATACACACTAAATATAATAAAGAACAAAACAAAGGCTAGAGACATGACTCAGTGTTCAAGAGCACTGGTTGCTCTCCCAGATGACCCAGGTTCGATTCCCAGCACCCACATGGCCCTCTTCTGGCCTCCTCAGCCACCAGGCACACATGTGACACACAGACATATATCACACAAAACACCCATTCACATAAAATAAATAAAACTGCCTAAAGTCAGTTGTTTGTTGAGAAGGTTGTTTAAAAGACCTTAACATAAACAGATCCTTGAATGAAATCATCAGAAAACAAACAATTGACTGACTAAATCATAAAATCTTGTCCCCTAAGCTAATAGCTCTTTGTAAATATCACTAAAACAAGGACATACTTTTGAGAAAGGCTTGTTTCTTTAGACACAAAGAATTTGTTCAAGTTTTTACATTATTGTGCTAAGTTTTGACCTTAGGAAATCCTTTAGATAAAGTTACATTTTGAGGACAGAGCATGCAGTTTAGTAAATAGTGCACTTGCCTAGAATGTGCAAAACCTTCTTTCAACTCCTGATATCACATAAATCAGACATGGTGGCTCCTCCATCTCAGCATTTCATAGCTAGGGGCAGGAGATTCAAGGTCATTTTTGGAAATAGAGTGAGTTTGTGGCCAGCTTGGGCTACACGAGGCCATGTCTCAAAATAAAACATCATTTAAGAAAAACTGTATTTTAGTCCAGGTGGTGGTGGTGCCTGCCTATAATCCCAGCATTCGGAGGCAGAGGCAAAGGCAGATGGATCTCTGTGAGTTCGAGGCCTCTGGTCTACATAGCAAGTTCCAGGGCAGCCAAGGTTACACAGAGAAATCTGTCTCAAAAAACAAAACAACAACAACAGAAACAATAAGAGCATATTTTAGCAATGTAGCCATCTTATAAATGCTAGGTATTAGCTCGCGTGCGTGCTACAGTACCATGGCACACAGGTAGAGGTCAGAGGTCAGAGGTCAGAGGACAGCTTGCCTGACTACAATACCATGGCACACAGGTAGAGGTCAGAGGACAGCTTGCCTGAGTTACTTCTCTCCCTTCCCTACAGGGACCAAACTCAAGTCATTAGGGAGAGTCTTTACCACTAAGCCATCCTGCCTGGCACCTGATTTGTTTTTGTTTTTTTTTTTATAAATTGGATACTGGCCATTGTGAGCTCCACTGGTTAACTGCTAGATAGCTTTGTAATCCTTCAGGGGTGCAATTCCATTATTTGGTAATGGTGTGATCTTTTGGAGTCTTGCTTTTAATATTAAGTGTGATCAAGGCACTTTATAGTTTTGGGCTAATTTTCCTCCAGTACTTAGGCAATGCCCTCCTGTACTCTACCAAATGCCTTGGGAATCACAAAGCTTCTTAGTCATGCTGGATGGAACAGATGGTACCCCTGGGCCTGAGTGAGCCCTGAACACTGTTGTCTCTAGGTCTTTGGGGTACTTCTCCCCTGATGTTCAGAGTGGAGCTGTTCAGGCAGCAATCTCCCTGAGCCCTTTCTTCCATATACTCTGACCTGACTTCTTCAGGTTCAGTTCCTTCTCCCCAGAGTCTGCAGGGCTCTCCCTGGGTTTCCTTACCCTCTTCAATGGCCTGAAAACTGTCTAGTAGTTTGTAAAACTCATGGTCTTGTCTTATTTGTTTTCAATCCTTTGAAGGCTGCTTGATTCCCCTTCAAATTGTTTTGTTTACCCCCATTTTCATTTTCTGATGGCCAGATAAAGCTACGTCCCTTTAACTTCAAGAGGAACATGGCTTTAAAATGTTTTACATGCCCAGGCCACATCCTAAATAGACAATTGAATCCAAATCTTTGGAGGCATCAACATTAACCCCTTAGGCTATTCCAACATGCATCCAAGCTTAAGAACCAATAATATCCAATAAGATTTTTTTATTACTTTTTCCATTTATAAATTATTTATTTAGAGTCTGGAGTGATGACTTGGTTGGTAGGGTGCTTGCCTTTCAAATGTGAGGAACTGAATTAAGTTCTCTACAACCCATGTTAAAGGGGGTTGGGGGGAGCCAGGCATTGTAGCACACCCTGTAGAACCAGGAATGGTGAGATGTGAGGTGGAGACAGGCAGATTCCTGGACCCTTGGCAGGCCAGCTAGCCTGGGCTATGTGGTTAATCTCTAGGTCAACAGGAGACTATGTCTCTAACAAAAAGATAAAGGTGCCTAAGGATTGATACCCAAGGTGTCTGCCCGTCACACTCATCTGTTCAATGCACACACACACACACATCTCATGTCAAAAATAGTTATTATTTGGGGGTTAAAAGTGTAGTCTAATAGTAGAGTGTTCGCCTGGCACACCTGAAGTCTTCAGCTTGATTCTCAGCACCATGCACACACATCATTACTTATTTCTTTAATTTCACCTGTAATTTCAGTACTTGGAAGTCCGAACCAAGAAGATTGTGGATCGTGAGTTTAAGGTTAGCCTGGGCTATTTAATGAGACTATTAAAACAACAACAACAAAACCCTTCTCTTCTCATCTAGTTTAGCTGCAGAAGGAAGTGCTGGAAGACGTCTGCACGTTCTGCTGAACGCCTGAATGAAGAAACTGACTGTCCCCTGATGTAAAGCTACTGGGGCGGGGCTGTACCTGACAGTTTGGAGTGGGTTTCCGTTGTTCTCTACTCAGCAAAGGGTTCTTTCTTATCTGGCTCTATTTTCATGCCCCAGCAGCCCAGAGGCAAAATTCAGTCTCCCTATTTGGCAGATGAAGAAATGATGTTCAGGAGGTTGAGAAACTTTTCAAAGGTCAAGTCCATAGCACTGTTAAAATTTAAACCTGGTTCCCAGAGATATAAGGAGCAAAACAATTCTTTGCGCCCAGTTTCCAGGGGTCAGGGAACGTCCCTGGAAAGTGCTGAGATAGAGGAAATTTTTTGAACGTAGGCTTCCTAGCAGATGAGCCAAGAATGACCTGATGACTTCCAGGGTAGGGTGGTAGAAACTGGAACCTGGGGGGGGGGGGGGGGTGGTGGGGGCACAGCCTTCTTCACTTAATGGGGGGAGGGGGTAGTGGGTAGGAAGGGGGGGTAAGGGGGTAGGGAGGAGTAACCGCACAGCGTCTCCACTCAGTCTCCACTCAGCCTTAGGGAGAGAAGCCAGAGATTCCCTGCAGTGTTTGTTCTTGGGCTAGGGTATTTCAGACCTGAACTCAGAACGAAATTGCTAGAAAAAGGGGCAGACCAGGTGCTGCGCCTCTTTCCCTTCCTCAAGGCTCTTCTCTCAATGAATGACGACCAGAAGGCTGGTGAGATGGCTCATGAGGAGAAAGCTCTGCAAGTCTGACATCCTAAGTTTGATCCCTGGGTCTTAAGGGGGAAGGAGAGAAGTGTCCTCTGAGTCCTCTTGTTGGACTCAAAAGACCACATGACTGGGCAGCCCACCCCACAAAGACACAGAGACTGAGAACAATGCAAAAAGCAAGAGGTCTATTGAATCCAGTGCACTGGGGCCGCCCTATCAACAGGGCAATGGCGACCCGGGGTTAGTAAGGTACACACTTTCTGTACACTTTTCTGGAGCAGAGCTTGGCAACAGCATGAAAGGGTAGGCTCGCATTGGTGGTTAATTTTGACCTTTTTTTATGATTGGAGGCCCGAGGTGGTAACATCAGCCTGTTACCACCCACCTGTGGCTTCAGCCTGTCTTTGACAACAGAGAATTCTGTCCATTGTGTGGGGCCTGAGGCACATCTGTACCTAGCCTCGCTTTTTTATTTTATAACGGTTATCTTTGGCCCTTCTGACTATCTGGAATGTTTCCTGGTCTGGCTCATCAGCCGCCTTTTGTCTCTCAAGGCCTCACACTCTGACCTTCAGCGCATGCATAGCACGCCTTTAACCCTAGCACTTGGAAGGCAGAGGCAGGTGAATCTCTGAGTTCAAACCCTGTCTTGAAAAACCAAAATAATAATAATAGTAATAATAATAAATAAATAAAAACAAAAGTCCAAATAACTAAATACCATACAATAATATAGCAATGTTGCCCTTGTCTGTGGGGTGTTTGCTATGAGCCAACCCCTTTCCGGTCTACCATCTTATTGGATCTGCATTCTAATTGTATGACACATTTTTAAGACAAAGGACAAGCTGAGGAAATGCTCAGTGGCAAAGGCACTTGTCTCTCAAGCCTGCTGACCTGAGCTCAACATCCAGAACCTGCCCAGCAGATGGAGTAGGCTGACTCTTGAAAACTGCCCTCTGACCCCCACGTGTGCATCACAGCACGTAGGTGCCCACACTCACAGGCATGCTTTATATACATACATGATAATAAATGAATAAAATTTAAATTAAAAAATAAAGAAAAGAAGGAAAATGTTTGCATTCATAATTTCTGTGTAAAAAATTTCTCCAAAATGTGACAGTTTAAAACCATAAAACGGGGTTATCTTGCCTGTTTTCTGTGATTCTAGAATTCTCATAAGGCTCTAGTGAAGATATGAACTAGAGCTGCAGGTATTTGAAACCTTGAACAGGGCTAGGGGGTGAGGCTTCATAACAAGTTAGTTGAGTGTTGGAGGGGTCTCCGTACTTGTTCATGGTCTGAATGCCTCTTCTAAAATGCATATTGATGTTTACATGCTATTCTGAGAGTGTTGGGAGGTGGGATTGTCAAGAGGTTAATTGTATCAGGAAAGCTAAAGCAACATTGTGGGAGTGGGTTGATCATCAGAAGCAAGAGCAAGACCAGGCCCCCCATCCCCAACCCACCCTTGCTCATTTTCTTCCATGCATCTTGGCCACTCTGCCTCTTGCTGAGTCATGATGCAGCCAGAAGGCCCTCAGCAGAGATGAGCTCAAGGACTTTGAGCCAATTAAACTTCTTTATAAGTATTATAGCAGCAGAAAATGGACACAGCCCCTAGCTGTGTGACTCTTTCCCTTGGGCTGCCTGACGTGGGAGCTGACTCTCACCATAGCCAGTAGTAGCTCAAGAGAATAAGGTAGACCTTCTAGTGGCTTTTCTGATCTGAGGTTGGGCTCTTCTGCAATTCTTCAGTGGTTATAGAGGCCAGTCACATTCATGGGAAGGAAACTGCTTACAATAGGGAATAGATACCCTGAGGTAAAGATCACTGAGGGCCTCCTTGGAGCCACTACCACAGCAATAAACTAATATATCCAAGGTCACACAGTAGGAAGTGTTAGCCCTGAGCTTTGTGAGTCTGTGTACTTGTACGTGTGATATGTGAATGCACACATGTCTGGGGATCTGCCTGCTCATAGGGGTATATGCTGAAGCCACCAGTTGACAATGGGCGTCTTCCTTAATTGCTTCTACACCTGATATTTTGAGACAAGGTCTCTCGTTGAAGGTGGAGCTGGATGGCTTGTCTAGATTGACTGGCTGGAGAGCCTCCACCCTCAGGAGCTATTCACTCCCACACTGGGACTACAGAGGCTCACTACCACACCTGGATTTTATGGGTCCTAGAAATTTGAACTCTGAAACTCCTGCTTGTATAGCAAGCGCTTTACCCAAGGGGATGTTTTTCCAGCCTCTAGAGGCAGGCTTTGAACTCTAGCAATTACTGCGTTACAGACTTGACAGTCAGACAGGCAAGTGCCTGCAGATTGCTCCTGTCTGACCTGGAGAGATGTATGCTTGAGATCCTGCTTCATAGTCCAGTGGTCAGGTGACCAGACACTATCTTATGTGTCAGATTGACACTTATCAACAATGTGGAATTGAGCACGATCATAAAAGGCTATGCAAACATTGCTTCATGGTGTGGACTTGCTGTGTCAAAGGGAACCTGAGTTTTAGCTCCAGCTTTGTGGATGATTTACTATGGGACCTCAAACAACTGTAATTCCCTTAGGGAGCCTTTGTTTTCTCATCCATATGCCAGAGTAGTTCAATTCCATGGACTCTGGGGTCCCCTAGCAGGGAGACTGGGGGATTTCATGCATAGAGCTGTTCACAGGGAATGCTCAGGGATTCCTTCCCCACATTCCCTGATTCTCCCACCCCACTCTTTCCAACGTGCTTTAAGAACTATCTCTGATTGGTGGATACTTAAGTTGTCCTCAAGTGAAGTGGACCCTTCAGGTATGAGGGGCACCCTTCTGAACACCCGCCAGATCAGGCCAGGCTGTTCAGCCCTGCTTCACCCGCAGCTGGCTGGTACCATTGTTTGTCCATAAAGCCGGGCTACTTTCCAATTACTGATGCCCTCTGGCCAGGGGTAAGGCTCAAAGGACCTAGTTGTGTGGCTTCCTCCCTCCCCTAGGGCAGGCCTGGGTCACCCAACAGGCTGACTCAGACCCTGCAAAGGAACAAAGAAGATAGAGATGGTTAATGGAAAGAATTTGACATTTACTACTGCCCCAAAAAACTTCCAAATAATTACCATGAGAAGTATCCCCACACTTACTCTGCAGTCCAATGACATTTTACAAACCTTGGCATGTGGGTGCTGTTCTCAATTCTAGTACTTAGGGACCCATACCATTATTTTAAAAGATGTGTGTGTGTGTGTGTGCGCTGTGCATGTGGGTGCACTCACTCATGCATGTGTGTGGAAGCCAGAGGTCAAAGTTCAGCATAATCCTCTGTCATTTGCCAGCTTGTGTTTTTGGGAGAAAGTTGCTCACTGAACCTGGAGTGGGGTTGGCTGGTAAATGAATCCCCAGGGATTCATGTGCCTGTTTCTCTGCGCCTGTGCTGACATTATTGATGATCATACCACACTTTGTTGTAAGTACCCAGACTGGGTTCTCATGCTGATACAGCAAGCACTTTACCTCCTGAGCTAATCTCCCCGATCCCAATAATCCTTTACTTTTCAAAGTTTCTCCTCAGTATTAGGCCCTGTAGGAATTATGAAGGGGGAACTCCATCCCCTTCTAAGATCATGAAAAGACAGACCAAAAAGAAATGCAATTCCTTCTCTGTCCAACGGGTGGTACAGTACTCTCCATGCATGCAACTCATTCAATCCTTGCCACCATTTCTCAGACCACTTCCAGGAAACCTTCCTCTCACAGATGAAAAAATGTCTGTGAGGTGATGCAATCTGCCCACAATCACACAGCCAGTAAGTGTTGGAGCCTGTGGAGAAAAAGTGATTCCTCTTTTGTCCCCCTTTCCAGTCCTTGCTGCAGAGTAACCTGCTCATGCATGCACATCCTGCCTGGTCTGGTTTGTATGCTGTGCTGCTCAGAGTGGGTGTTATCTTACTGCGCTTTCCAAGAAGGCCACGCTTGGCAGCCCGCTTTTCCTCCTTAACTTAGATATCTTTAGGATTTGAGTTTTGATTGATTTGTAGATTGATTGATTTGTTTGTTTGTTTGTTTTTCAAGGCAGGGTTTCTCTGTATAGCCCTGGCTGTCCTGGCACTCATTTTATAGACCAGGCTGGCCTCGAACTCAGAGATTCACCTGCCTCTACCTCCTGAGAGCTAAGACTAAAGACGTGTGCCACCACCACTAAGTCTGTTTTATTTTTTTGCAAGAGGCTCATGAAGTCCAGGCTGATCTTGAGAACTCATTCTATAGCCCAAGATGATCTTGAGCTCCCTTTCCTCCTGCTCTCTTGTGGTGGAATTAGAGGTGTGTGCCACCATACACACCACTGAATTACTACATGTTCTTGCTGTTTGTTGAGACTAAGATTCCCTGTGTAGCTGCAGCTCTTCTAAAACTTGCTCTGTAGTCCCAGCTAGCCTCAATTCAGAGATCTGCATCCCGAGGGCTGGGATAACAGGTGTTTGCCACCACTGCCCACCTTCAATTGATACCTTTTAATTGCTGTCCAGTACTTCTTAGTAAGTGGGTTGTGAAAATACACTCCCATGCTTATGAGACCCTTTCCTGTGTGCTTCACAGGCAGGTCTCACTGAGACCCTATCATTTTACCCATCTTAAAGATGATGAGGGCTGCAGATATGGCTCAGTGGCAGAACATTTGCCTGGCATGTTCAGTCTTCACTATGAGAGGGAGAGACAGGGAGGGGAAGGGAGAGAAGGGAGAGGCATGGAGAGGTTTACAGCCACGCACTGCATAACAATGTTTTGACCTTGAGGAAAGGACAATGGTCCCTTAAGATTATAAAGGAAAACAGATCGCAGTGGTAATCCCAGAACTTGAGAGACCGAGGCAGGGAGATTGCTAGTTTTAGACAGGCGTGGATGTGCTGGTTACTTTTATGTCAATTTGACACAAGCTAAGGTCATCTGAGAAGAGGAGCTTCAGTTGAGAGAATGCCTCCATCAGATTGGCTTGTGGGACATTTTCTTCTTTAATGATTGACATGGAAGGGCTTAGTCCATTGTGTGCAGTATCACCCTAGGCAGGTAGTCCTGGGTGGTATAAAAAGGAAGGTTGAGCAAGCCATGGAGAGCAAGCCAGTCAGCAGCATTCTTCCATGTTTTTGGCTTCAGTTTCTGTCCCTAGGTTCCTGCCTTGATTTCTTGTCCTGACTTTTTCTCAGCGATGGACTGTAAACTGTAAGATGAAATAAATTCTTCCCTCTCCAAGTTGCTTTTCGGTCATGGTGTTTATCATAGCAATGGAAAGGAAACTAGGTCAATGAACTACACAGCAAGGCCCTATCTTGATACACATACATATACAGTTGGGGCTGGACAGGTGGCTCGGTGGTTAAGAGCATTTATTCTTGCAGAGGGCCTGGAATCTGATACCCTCTTCTGATGTCCATGGGCACCAGACACTCACATGGTGCACAATAGATGTGTGAGTAAATACTCAAATATATATAATAAATCTAAAATATTTTAAAATTATATCAGAGCTGAAAATTATCTATTTCCTAGGGATGATGTAGTTCCCTGTTATAGTTTTGGGTATGAGTCTGTTCTTTTTATTTCCTATGGAAACCCACTAGATTGCTATCATACGCATTACAACAGTACAGTTGTGTATAGTACATAATACTTGATATTGACAATAAATTGTGAATCTTAAAACATCTTACCTAAAAACAAAGAAGGTTCACTGTAGAACAGGGAGCTATAGGCTGGCATATGGCACAGACCTGTAATTCCAGTACTTGGTAAGTGAAGACAGGAAGATCAGGAGTTTCTTCAGCTACATCATGTCTTCAAGGCTAACCTGGGCTACATAAGACTGTGTCTTACACAAACAGGAAAACTACAAGTGTTGCCTGACAGCAGCCACTTCCATCTTGAGTTTATCAAGTCTCAATTCCATCAAGAGGCCATGTTGAGTGTCTGCTATACATATGCCATGTATGTTTGCATAAGCACCCTTTGATGTTTGCAAAATGACAAAATTGCCCAGTGATGCATTTCTTAGGATGCAACCCTGCCAGATAAGTGAAGGACAATGCACCTAACTAGGGAGTAAAGCAGTGTTTGAACTGAGTTCACAGTTAAACTAAGTAACTTCTGAAAAAGCAGTTGGTTCATTTCTTCTTCCCTGGCATGGATTTAAGCCATCATCTACTTGTCCTTCATTAAAAACAAATGAAAGGGAATATCCTTGTACACACCACTTCACATCTATATGGATTCCTCCAAGGTGGGCAATGATGGTGCATCTCCCAGTCAATCATTGGATAGGGGATCATTACCTTTTCTGTATAGTGAAATTGCTTAACATTTCTCCCAAAAGTTGTTTTGCTGTTTTGTTCTGTTTGGTCTTTTTTTTTAAAGATTTATATGTTTATATTTTATGTGTATGGATGTTTCACCTGCATGTTTGTCTGTGCTTGTAAAGCAGTGCTCATAGAGGTCAGAAGAGGGTGTCTGTGGTGATATGAATGAAAATAGCCCCCAGAGGCTCAGAGTGGGTGGCATTATTGGTGGTGTGGGCTTGTTGGAGGAAGTGTGTTACTGGGGAGGTGGGTTTTGAGATTTTAGAAGCTCCAGACAGGCCCGGTGTCACTCTCTCTTCCTGTTGCCTGCCTATCAAGATATAGAACTCTCAGTTACTTCTCCAGCATCTACATGCCACCATGTTTCTCATTATGATGATGATAATGGACTGTACCTCTAAATGGTAAGCCAATCCCAATTAAATGTTTTCCTTTATAAGAGTTGCTGTGGTCATCAAATCTCCAACAGTTATTTAGGCACTGAGAACTTTATCCAGTCTTCTACAGGAACAGCCAGGGCTCTTAACTGCTGAACATTTGTTTATTCCTAGTTTGTGTTTGAGATAGGGTCTTATGTATCACAGGCTGACCTTGAATTTGCGATTAATTAGCCACGTATGCTAGGTTAGTACTCTACCAACTGAACTCTACCGACTGAATTCCCTCCCCAGCTGCTGAAAGCCTTCTCTGGCCCACCAGACAGGGTTTCTCTGTGTAGCCCTGGCTGTCCTGCAATTCACTCAGTAGACCAGACTGGCTTCAAACTCAGAGATCTGTCTGCCTCTGTCTCCCAAGTGCTGGAATTAAAGGCATACACCACCACATCCAGCTTTAGAAAGCCATTGGTAACTTCCATCTTACCAACTGGAGATCTTAGTGTCTCCCTGAAAAATATAGAATTTGGAACATACCCAAGTCTGCTCCTGCTTTTCTAGCATGATATATCACATATATCATATATATCACATATATCACATATATCATGATATATATCATGGTGTGGTTACTTGAATGCTTAATCACCAGGAAGTACAACTACTGGAAAGGATTAGAAGGATTAGGAGATGTGGTCTTGTTGGAGGAAGCATGTCACTGGGGGTGGGCTTTGATGTTTCAAAAGCCTACCCAGGCCCAGGCTCTTTCTCTATGCTCTCTGCAGTTCAGGATGTAGAAATCTCAGCTCCTTCTCCAGCATCATGTCTACCTGCATGCCACCATGCTCCCCACAATGATGCTAATGGACTAACCTCTGAAACTGTAAGCCAGTGTCAGTTAAATGCTTTCTTCTATAAGAGTAGTCTTGGTGGCCATGGTGTCTCTTCACAGCAATAGAACAGTGACTGAGGCACACAGTGACACTGTTACAGTGACAACAGACAGTGACTAAGGCACACAGGTCTATAATTCCAGCACTTGGGAGATGTGGGTGGGGGATTTAGAATTTGAGTTCTGCCTGGGCTACTTAGAAAAACCAGTTCTAGCAGGGAAGAAAGGGGAAAATCTGGGCAGGCTAATTTTAGCACGTGAGAGTTAGAGACAAGAGGATCAGGAGTTCAAGGCCAGCTTCAGCTACACTGTGAGTTGGAGGGCCAGCTTGGGCTACAATGAAACCCTGCCTAGAAAGAAAAAAAGGAAGAAAGAAAGAAAGACAGACAGAAAGAAAGACCAGCTAGAGAGAAAGCTCCGTGGTTAAGAGCCCTTGCTACTCTTCCAGAGGACCTGATGAGTTTGGTTTCCTGCACTCACATGGTGGCTGACCACTGTAACAGGCCTGAGACCTTAGCACAACTGAACCATTCAGGCTGTAAAACTCAGCCCATAGACAGCACCACCTGCCAAAGCTAAAACAAAGATCTAACCCATCAAAGCCCATAGTTGGGAATGTCTCTGAATATACTAACTTGGTTTTCTGGCTTCTGTAGTTCTGCTTCTGGCTAACTGTTCTTGTTAACTGAAGTGTGTCAACCTAGGACGTGGTTTTTGTGCTTAAGAGCTCACCCTGAGAAAGGTTTGGGGCTACACCGAGATCCCAAACACTGAGTGTAGTTGCCAGCTGGCTAATAAAGACTTTTCACTGGATGAAACCCAAGTCCAAGCAGTCCTCGATGGCGGGTGCCCCAGAACAATAACCACCCATAATTCTAGGTACAGATGATATTCTGTCTTCTTCTGGCCTCCGTGGGCACCACGTCTAGGTGGTACACATACATATAGGCAAAACATTCATACACATAAAATAAAAATAAATAGTTCTTGAAAAAGAAAAAAAAACCCTGTCTCGACCCCCCCCCCCAAAAAGGAAGAAAGAAAGAAAAAGAAAAAAAGAATAAAAAATGAAAAGCAGAGGAGGGGTGTGGCTTAGTGATGTAATACGTAATATACGCTTATCATGCATGAGGCTCTCCGTTCCATTATTGGTACTAGGAAAAAATATAATTTTCCTAACTTCATACTCACAAAAAATGTTGTGAAGATGATAGTGAATGTCATTTATTTGTTCGGCATTCCAAAAATGCTTAATAGATAATGCTCAATAAATAGTTCCAATTTAATTATGTAGTATTAAGCATAAACACTCAGGGCAAATAGAGCACACACACACTTTTTTTTCCCTCCTTCCTTCCTGGACTGAAGACCAGTGGAGTAGAAAAACAGACTTTAGGTTTCTTAGCAATTTTAGATAGTTTATCTCCAATCTCTCTTTCTCTCTCTCTCTCTCTCTCTCTCTCTCTCTCTCTCTCTCTCTCTCT